>SNQN01003926.1:26009-49777 GCA_008642245.1 Bassia scoparia | reverse complement strand
AACAAATGTGAGAGGTATAAGGTCCTTCCTCGGCCATGCTGGTTTCTATAGGAGATTTATCAAGGATTTCTCTCAAATTGCCAAGCCGCTCAATGTGCTTCACCATAAAGACTCCAAGTTCAAGTTTGATGAGGAGTGCTTGCAAGATTTCATTCTCCTCAAGAAGGCTCTCATCTCACCCCCAATAGTTCAAGCCCCGGATTAGACTCTACCTTTCGAGTTGATGTGTGACGCTAGCGATGGGGCAATCGGAGCGGTCCTTGGGCAAAGAAAGGACAAGAAGTTATATGTGATCTACTACATGTCCAAAACATTAAATGATTCCCAAATGAATTACACAACAACGCAGAAGGAATTATTGGCAGTGGTGCATGCTTTTGAGAAGTATCGGGATTATTTGATTGGCTCCAAAACCATTGTCTATACTGATTGAGCAGCAATTCGGTACTTGATCAACAAGAAAGATGTTAAACCAAGATTGGTCCGACGGATTATGCTCTTACAAGAGTTTAATGTCGAGATACGGGATAAGAAAGGAGCCAAAAATCATGTAGCAGACCATTTATCTAGAATTGAGCGAGGAGGATACGACTTGGATGACCTTCCTATTGGAGATGAATTGAAGGGGGAGATGCTTTATGCTTTGAACACTAATGATGACAAGCTTCCTTGGTATGTGGACATTGCCAACTACCTTACAACGGAGATTGTCCCTTCTGAGTATATAAGGAATATGAGAAGAAAAATCCATGGGAAGCAAGGCACTACATTTGGGATGACCCGATTTTGCTCAAGAGAGGAGTAAACAAGCTCATTAGGAAATGTGTGTTGGAAGAAGAGAACAATGGAATCCTTGAGATGTGTCATTCGGGACCTAGCGAAGGACATTTGGGGCCGGACAAGACGGCTAAAAAAGTGTTAGCTTCAGGGTTTTGGTAACCCCACATTTTCAATGATGCTTGGAAGTACGTTACCACTTGTGATAGGAGCCAAAGAACCGGGAATATCTCAAAGACGGATGAAATGCCCCATAATGCCATTCTAGAACTTGAGGTTTTTGATGTGTGGGGCATTGATTTAATCGGTCCTTTTCCCTCTTCAAGGGGGAATACATACATTTAAGTGGTCCTTGACTATGTTTTGAAGTGGGTGGAGGCTTTTTCTTCGCCTACTAATGATCACAAGGTGGTCATGAGGATGTTCAAGAAGATTATATTTCCGTGATTCGGAGTTCCTAGAAGGTCATTAGTGATGGTGGCTACCATTTTGCTCATAGTGCTTTCCAAGCTCTACTCAAGAAGCATGGAGTGAACAAGAAAGTTGGCCTAGCATATCACCCTCAAACAAGTAACCAAGTTGAAGTATCAAATCGTCAAATTAGGAGCGTTCTCGAGAAGACGATCTCTAGATATCGAAAAGATTAGTCGGACAAGTTGCATGACGCCTTATGGGCTTATAGAATCGCATTTAAGACTCGGATTGGGAACACACCATATCGACTTGTCTATGGCAAGGCATGCCATTTGCCGGTCGAAATTGAACATAAATTTCAATGGGCGATCAAAGCAATTAATTTCGACTTGGCAAGTGCGGGAGAGAAGAGGCTTTTGGACCTTCATAAGTTATAGGAACTCTAGTTAGATGCATACGATTGTGCTAGTACATACAAGGTAAGAATAACGGAGTGTCCTGATAAGAAGATTGACAAGGAGTTCCATCCCGGCAATATGGTCCTACTTTTCAACTCTAGGCAAAATTGTTTCCAGGCAAGCTTAAGTCAAGATAGTCGAGACCATTTGAAGTGAAAGAAGTACACCCACTTTGGGTAGTTGTGCTATGGAACAAGGAGCATGACTCCTCATTCAAAGTCAATAGACATCGTCTCAAGCCCTACTATGAGGCCCAAGCTTTCCAAAGGGTCCTAGAATTTCATATGTTTGATTCTCCCTAAGGGGAGGTTGCGTCAAGCTACTAACGTTAAAGAAGCGCTTTCAGGAGGCACTCCGAGGGCCTAGGCCTTTCTCTGTCCATCTTATCTCTTTGACTTTTATTTAAGTGTGTGCTTGTAGTCTTGTGATGTATGTTTTTAAGTATTGTTTGCTTGTTTATGTTTTGGTTTAGCCACTTGGCTAGTGTTTTGCTCAAGACTTTGATCTTTGGAGCCTATTGTAGACACCTAAAAATGTCTCCCCAAAAGAGTAATCAGTGATGAAACATACCGCGTCTCGCGATTGTTTCGACTTAGAAAATATGCTTTGAACTCATAAAAGTTGGAAATACGTGATGTCATACTCGGAACTATTGAGCAAAGGACAAATAAAGGGGGCAAAAATATTTTCTTTTATTTAATTTAATTATTTTCTATTTTTAGATTTTCTTTTCTATTTTTAGGATTTTTTAAAATAATTTATATTAGGTGATCTCATAATCTCCATATTTATTATATTTTTCTGATTTTTCTTTATTTTTATGATTTTTATAAAGTTTTATAACGCAGAAAACAAAAAAAAATACAAATCACAAAAAAAATACCCGGGAAATACGTGGAACCATTCTAGAACACTCTAGAAACTCCTTGGCTTGGAGAAGCAAAAGGTGTATAGGTGCAGTCGAATCAAGGCAATCACGAAATTAAAATGGAGAAAATCAAAAAATATTTTCGAGTTTTGGAAAAATATATATACGCAGAGGCTTGCGTATAACGCAAGAGGCCATGCGTATATACGCAGCCCCCGCGTATTTACCAGTCTCCTGCGTATATACGCTAGCTCTCCTGCGTATAACGTAGGGTTTTTCCCCCCACGTGCCTCTCGGCCTATAATACGTTGCCTTGCCTCATTCCGAAGACACACGTCTATTCTATCTTTCCCGCCTCTAAACCTTGCGTATTCATCTCTCATGCTCCTCCATTCACACTCTCATACCCACTCTAAACACATACATTCTTTGAGTTCTAGCATCAATTCTTTTTCAAGTCAACGAGCGATAACAAGTTACTTTCTGAGATTACTCACCTAACCAACAATCTCTTTCGTTTTCTTTTAACTTGATTAATTATTTATCACGAGTCTAATTTAATTTTACATGTAGAAAACCGATTTTAATCCTCTCATGTAAATATGTTAGGAATGTTATTCGCAAGTTCAATTTCTTTTTCGCTTAACCTTATTACTATTATCACCGACCGTCACGAATTTATCATTATACATATAGTCGTTATTTTGTCAATACTAACATGCTGTTCTTTGTCTTGATTAGCCAATTCGAATTCAAAGGACTGTCATCTTTTTAGTTTTTACTTAACGATTTGTGGTATTGTGATTGAGACAAGTGGAGAAGATAGTACTTATACATTATATGCTACTAACTTTGTTTTCATGTTTCGTTTGTAAACATCCTATCACACTTGTATATATATTGCTTAAACAAGACCGGAAATTATGCGTATCACATTAAAGTCAGATAATCATGGACAACGGTTTTTAGGCACATTTTAATTGATTAACGGACAAAGTGGTCACAATTTCTAGGTTAGGTAGTCTCTTGTGCATAATAGAAACCCACTTTCGTAGTAATCTTTAGGGTTAGTACGCTTCTAAGTTGTCTAAAAATGTAAGTTATGTGCATTCAATAACCGTGATGAATGGAATTGCAATGAGAGCCGGTAGAGGCGCTACATGCGGGCGAATTGGGTTACAGATCTGATTCGTACCATGTCCCCGAACCCACGACTGGTTACTGGATCGGACGTGGGGCCATTAATTTGGCACCAACGTTTCGGGCGTCCGTGAATAACCTTTATAGGCACGGTGGCGACTCCCCTTTCTCGACAACACTACCCCAACGCACTCACGTGCGGGTTCCGTGGCTCAAGCCCACGCAAAGCACCGATGTAGTACCAAGCCGCGCGCCCGCTATACGCGGGGGTACGGCCCACGTCCTATACCTATACTTTGGAGTTGGAGGCTATGTTAATGTAAGCTCGATCATTGAGCTTTGTATTTCTTATATTTTCCCTTCTTTTTCCGTCCCTCCCTACTTCTTCGTTTTGAACTCCGGGATGGAATTCAATTCTAGTTGCGGGGGGGAGGCATTTACCTTTGTAGGGAATTTCTTTTGAAGTCGCAAGCATGGATGTGAGCCCAATTGTTGGGGCTCTTATCCTTATATTGGTTTGGATGCGGCTTTGTAAGTTCCCTCTAACTCAATCTCTTTATTTATTGTAACWTATGTATCTAGATTCTAMMAWTTTGTTTTTACACTTGGAGACAATATCTTTGGGGATTTATGTGCTTGCYGCATCGTAGGGGTTGTCCCTACGGCGATTATACTTTAMTTGTTTACACTYCYGTTGTTGGATTCCCCCTTAAAGTTTTCTTGTAGTGTCCTTGACTTCGGTCAAGTTGATTTGAAGTTGATAAGGGGATGATGAGGATTGTAGTGTYAACRGTATCTKCAAGTTATCCTTTATTTTCCTAGGATTTATCTATTTATTGGTGTGCTTGTATATATGTGTTGTGTGCCTTTGTGTTTTTAGGGGCAAAGATGGAAAAAAATCACAAAAGAATCTGAAAAATGCAAAAAGGCAAAAACATTTCCCATTTTCCTTTGCTTTTCCTTTTGTTTTTCTTTCTGTTCTTTCCTTATCTTTTCTTTTGGTTTTCAAGGCAAAGTGATAAATTATGTTTTGTATCTTGGTAATGGACAATTGGATGGGATTTGAGTTTTGAGCAACTCATTCTTCCCCCTAGCCAAGGAACTTGCAAGGTCTATATTTTTCAAATCACCATCCTTTTCAAAATACAATTCATGAAGTTCTCTTCCTAGGAATCCATTTAATTGGCACGCTTTATAAGCAAGCCATGTGATACTTTCGTGGTGGTGAGATTTCTAGCCAAGCTGGGCATAACTTGGTAGATGATAGGAAACCTATCTTGGTGTTCTTGTTTATATTTGAGACCTTTTTCAGTTGTGTGTATTCCCCTAGAGCCAAGTAGGCACATTCAAGTCAAAAATCCACAAAAATTTGAGTGTTTGCGCTAGAATCCTACCTTGACTATTTGTTTGTGACTTTCTGAGATCTAGACCGAACTACCTAAGGGAGGAAAAASGGAATCATTTCGGYTCTTGGGTAAAAATTGTTTTCCCTTTTACATTTACTCTTTTTGTTTCTTTTTCCACATACGTATTTGGGAATAAATTTTGGGTTTTTATTCACCTTTGGCACCCTTTGAGCTTTCCTATCTTTGTTTTCCACATTATGTACCTCAGCCAAATTCTCACATGTTTTGACCTTTAGAAGACAAGTGAAGTGTGGTTATTGTGTTGGTAAAGGCTAAGTAAATAAAGCCTCGAAGTATTGTAAAGTGTGAAGTGAAATGTAATAGTATTGCAAAGTGATTCCCAAGTGCATAAAGAAAACAACAGAAAAAAATAAAGATAAATCCAAAAAATATGCACAAAAAGGGAAAATAATTCAAAGTGTTGTAAAGCTGTAACGGAGAAAGCAAGTGTTCTATAAACTTGCCTCCTAAGTCTGTGAGTGATGTGAATTAGGGTACCTCAATCCCCAAAGTTTAGTTTGATGTTTGTAAACTTCAATTGTGTAGGTATACCACCACAAGCCAAATACTTTTATCCTCACCCAACCTTTAGCCAACATTACAACACGAAAAAAACTTTGATTTTGGAATTGAGTCACGAAAAGTGGAGGGAGTCACAATTGTCTTCTTCATTTTGGATGTCTAGTGCAATGTGCTTTAACCTGGCCTCACTCTAAAGATCTCTCCATACTATTCTTTAAGCTCGTTTCTTTGAGCTATGTGTTGTCACCAAGCTTGGTTTGTCTTGAGCCAAGGAGGGTCGCTTTGGAGAGAGGAAGATAATGGAATGACTTGATTTATTGCAAGCTTTGAAAGTTGCACACATTTTGTGATATCTATTTGATGCTTACTTGACTTCTAGTCGGGGGGACATCCTTCATACTTATTAGCGTCCCTTAAGTCCGAGAAATCCAATCCAAGGCACACTTCGTTTTTCTATCCACAATTTTTCATTTTCTTTTTGTTTTTCCTTTTGTGTTCCTTGAATTTTTGAAAACCTTTGCCTTAGTTTCTCCTTATTTGTGGAGTTATGGGTCTGCTTTTTGGAAACCCTCAAGAGACCATCTCATCCTTCTTAGCGATTTGAGGGTTTAAAGGGCTTGTCACTAGTTGCTAAAAGTGACCGTGCTTCCTACAAAAGTGAGTTAGTGTATAGTTTGCTTCTTTCTTTTCTTTTGTTTCACTGTGCTCGAAGACGCGCAAAGGTCCTAGTTGGGGGGAGTTGATAAGTGCCAAAGATGATCACATTAAGGCACTTATTTCTTCATTATTTTCTCCAATTTGTGTGTTTTCGATATCATTATACTGGCCTTTTGGTTAGTTTTCCACTTTGTATAGTTTTATAGAGTTATGTTGGTTTTTAGATGTTTTAATAGGTTTTTAACTATATTTCTCTCCTTTTCTATTCTTATACAATCAATTGCAAGTATTGTGAGTGTTTCCAAGTTCCCATGGTTTATATATGCAAGATATGTGCTTTGTTGATTGTTGGCGTGGTTGTATTTGCGAAGGTTAAGCTTTAAAGTAATTGAACTTGTACCCTAACAACATCTTTGAGCCATATATTTCTGCACACTTAAATTTGCAAGTAATACTTATTGCGTTGAAAAGTAGACTCCGACAGCTTTCCAACGGAGTATTAAAAACTGCATTCCGAGCACCAAGCGGGAAGTTATGTCCATTCGAAGTTAGAGCAGTAGAGCAGGCCTGATTTCCAAAACAGAAGCAAAAAGGCGCGCACGAGCCTCAGCACGCACCTCCCATGGCCACCCGCGCATCAGAACGCGCCTGCAACTCTCCCCTCCAAGTTAGTGGCAAAAAGGCACGTACGAGCCTCAGGTGGACCACACACGCCTCCATGGTCCACTCGCGCCTTCACCCGTGCATCCTCACATGAGCTTGTAGCCCTTTCCAGTAGAAAAGAGGCATGTACGCGCCTCGAGAGAGTCATATGCGCCACCATCCACGCATTAGTGGCAGGCTGTGCCTCCTCACGCGCCACCACACGCGCTTACATGGCAGCTCAATTTCGTTGACCTTTTGCTACTGCTCCTTTGACTGGCTTTAACATTGACTCTTGAGGTGTAATTGCACATGTGGGAATAAGTAATGGCAATCTTGTAAATATTGTAAGCTCTGTAATTGAGTTGTATAAAAAGTTTTTAGGAGAGAGAAAAACAACTAATTTAGAAGCAAGTAGTTGTAATAATTCTTTAGTTTAAAGGCAATTTTCAGATTTACAATTAGTTTTCTCCCAAATTCTATTCATCTTCTTCCTTAGTTCACAACTTTTAGGAGAGAGAAAGTTACTTGTTCTTGTTTTTGTTTTAGCTCCAATTCATTTAATTTTCAACCAATTTTAGCAAGTCTTATATGCAATTCATTCAACTTTTCGAGGTTAATCTAATTCATACATTAGTTTTCAGATTTGAGTTAGTTTTCTTCATATTTTGAGCAATTTTTTCGTTTTCTAGGTTTTTGTGGGTCTTCTTTAATACTTTTGTTTTTTATTCCATTTGTTGTTAGATTGAATCTTAGTGTGTTTGTGAGTCTATTCATGCTTATTTTGTTGATTTTGGTTTAGTTTTGAGCAAGTTATTCAATACTGTATTTTGCTTTGGTTTTTTATGTTTCAATGGTTTGTTTTATGATTTCTTTTGCAATTTTTGTTGTTTTCCTATTTACAATCATGCTTAGTGAGTAGTTCTCTAGCTTAGGAATGTTAGAGAGCCTAACTACAATTCATTAGTGCCAAAATGATATTATCATCTTATTTCAATAATCCTTTTCCCCAAAATTGTGGTTTCTCAATCTTACTTTGTTTTGGATTTGGCCACCCAAGGCTTTGAGAGGGAGAGATTTCCTTGTTCAACCTTTGCAAGGGATTGGAGGGGTTGTTTAGGGTATTGGTTTAATCAATTTTTGACTAATTCTTGTGCGAACTTGAAGGGGGCTTTGGTTTGAGCAAGTTTAGTGGAGTTGGATTATTTGGGAGATGATTCCAACTAATTTGTTAAGCTAAGGTCACAATGGCTTTCTTATTGAAAAAAGACTTAACTTTTTGATTGGCATTGAAATCAATTATATAGTTGGGCAAACTAGTATTCCTAAGTTCTTTGTGTTAGTTGATTTTAAATCATTATTTCCTTAGCTTGACTTCTAGTTTTAGCAAATTTCAACCTCAAAATTTGTTTTTCATCCGAAACTCAAGTGGAAAAACTCAAGCAATCATCTTATTAGCCTCTCTTGGGTACAACCTTTACTTACTATACTTTTTTGAGTTCCTACCTTGAGTTTTGAATGATGACAAACCTCGTTGAACGAAATATGTATGCAAGTTTCTGTTTGCATGTGCAGGTACAAAGTTACAAGTTCAATGAATGTAAAGACGAAGCTCATGAAGCTAGGTCTTAAAGATTACTTGAAGATCAAGGATTAAAGAGACATAGTTTTTGGTCTTAGCTGCAAATGTAAGTAGTAGTTAGATTGTTTGAATGCACTATAAAGCTTAAATTAGAGAGATGAACTAGTTGAATCTATAATAAGTGACTTTGGTTACTTACTATATACAACTACAGGTAAACTGAGTAGACTGGAACAGTTTGGGAACAATTCCAGACCAGTCGTGTTAAGTTTACTTCTTAGCATCCGTATTTTTGGAAATATTATTTCCGTGCAAAAAAAATTTTGAAATTAAACGGATGGTTGGTTTGTTATGCAAGCAAGTTCTCTTAAGTATGGTAAGTATATTGTATGACTTCATACTGATTTTATTTGCTAGCAAATAAAATTAGTGGATATATTTTCCATGAGATAATTATATTATTTCCAAGGAAAATATATCCTCATGTTCCCATGCAATATACAGACCAAAGGCTTACTTAAGAGGATGAACAAATAGACAAAATTAAACACTTTTGCACGAGCCTTTTCGTAAAAATCTAAAATTGCAAAAGTTCTCTCTCTCACTCAAAAGCTTCACCTAGCATTGATCCAATACTACACTAAACATTAAATTTACTCTCATTCCAAGCATGATAAGGGATCAAGTTCATTTGAATCACCATAGTTGGTGATTGAGTCGAACTTCTATAAGTGAAAGTTGAGGGATCTTTTGTGCATAGGTGCATAATTAGATCGAGTGTATTCTTTTGTTATTCTAAGTTGATTAATAAAAGAGTGAGTGAGTGGAGGACGTAGACTTATTAGAAGTCGAACCTTGTTAAATCTTTGTGTAGTTTATTTCGTACATTTATTATTCTGCTGCATAAGGACTGGTTTTCATCTGGTCTCAATTAACCGAAAAATTACAACACTTATTCTATACTCAATTAACCCACACCACCCCTGAGTATAACTTGCACTTTCAATTGGTATCAGAGCCTAACTTTTTTAAAGGGTAACACCTAGAGAAGGAAGATAAGATGAGTGCTCAAGAGATGACAAACGGAAATGGAGGATTGAGATTGCCCAAGTTCAATGGAACCAATTATCCATGATGGAAGATTTGCATGAAGAACTTTATCATTGGCACTAACTATGAGTGTTGGATGATAATCAYGAATGGTCCAAAGAAGGTTGRAGCTAATTRAGACGGTACAGAGAAYAAMGAAATTGAATACACATCAACAGATCTAAATACTCGCGAGAAGAATGACAAGGCCATGTCTCTTCTTTAACAAGGTATTGCAGATAATGAGGTAAGCCGTATTTTAGTATGCTCTACTGCTAAGGAAATATGGGAAACCCTAMAGTTAGCCTATGAGGGAACTAGTGAAGTCAGGAGATCTAAAMTGGATATGCTTATGTCCAAATATGAAACTTTTGACATGAACCTGGATGAAAATATAGGGGATATCTTTACTCGTTTTATGTCTATTATTAATGAACTGAAATCTCTTGGAAAAAGCTTCACTAGTGAAGATTTGGACAGAAAAATTTTGAGGAGTTTGACATGTAAATGGCTACCCAAGTTTACGGCAATACATGAGGCCAAGGATCTATCCACCTTGACCGTAGAACAACTCATTGGGTCTTTAATGACTCGTGAGATGTTGGTTAATTAAAAGGAAGAAAGCACAACCAAGAGTTTTGGACTAGCCCTAAGAGGAGAAGAGAATAAGGAAGATCTGGATGAGATAGGTCTCATGGCAAGGAGATTCAAAAGAAGTCTCAGATCTCAGTACAAGAGGAAATCTTGGAAGAACAAGGGCAACTCAAAAAAGACCACTACTAGCACTGGTTGTTTCAAATGTGGTGAAACTGGACATATGATCAAAGATTGTCCAGCATGGAAAAATGACAAAGGAGGACAAAGAGAGAGGAAGATAACCAAAAGAGCCATGCTTGCTGTCTTGGGGAGGTTCAGACTCAGGTGGTGACAGTGGGGTGGACGAGGCTCATGTATGTGTAACTACAATGTTGGGAGACATAGACCAGAGACAGACCAGTTTTGGAAAGAAAGGTCACGTGTGTCTCATAGCAAGAAGCAGCTCTTCAGATGAGGAACAGGTAACTATCTCTGATATGCATGAACAAATGAGATATTGTGATAAAGATGAGTTATTAGCTATTATAGATTCTACTATAAAACAAAACACTAAAGGAAATGCTGGTGATAAAGCTAACAAGAAGAAGTTGAGAGAAGCAACACGAAATTTAAACCTAAGTGAAAGAAAAAATTCAAAGCTTGAAATAAGTTTGGATCAGAAATACATAGAGCTTGAGTGGCTAAAACCTCAGTCAGTTTTCACAAATGAGAATATTTATCAAAACAATGACAGAGGTTTTAGTAAACTTAAGGAGGCTAAAGTTGAAGGAATACATTTAGAGTTGCTTAAACAGAAAAGTTTTACTCTAGAACATGCTGATTTAATTTTAGCTCATCATAATTATATTATTGATGATTTTAAAGAATTGTTCAAGGAGTATGTGTATATGAAAGCTTCTCTTACTAGCACTAGTGGTGCAAATGTTAATGTCGAAGAGTTTTGTTTGGAATATGAGGGTAAGATTTGTGATTTACGAGCTAAAATATTTGATTTAAAGGAAAATATCAACACTGAAGTTACCTTAAGTAATCAAGATGTTGATGTTGAATCTTTACATTTAGAATATGAAGCTAAAATTTGTGCTCTTCAAGCCGAAGTATACAAATTACAAAAAGGCAAAGACATTAAGACCAATACTGAACTAAACCTGGATCTGGTTTCAAAACTTAAGGATGAGCTTCATAGGGCAAAGTTTAATCTTGCCATTGCTGCAGAATTTAATGAAGCCTAGCTTAAGAAACTTGAAACCAAAGAACAGGATCTGAGTGATTGCTTGACACAGATGAATAGGTTGCTCGATGCTTAGAATACTCTAAATATCCTAACCTCACAACCTAGTAATTCTTAGAGGTTTGGACAAGGGTATTCTGGTTCTAGTTCCCAACAGCCACAAAGGTTAGGAAGAGATGAGATTTGGATTTCTGAATTCAAGAGAGGTAAGTGCGTGTTTGAAAAAGACATGCACATTTGCACCTACTGTGGTAAGAATGGACATATGATTGATACTTGCTGGACTAAGCAAAAACATGATAAAAGAAATTAGTCACATGTCAAAAATGTTCAGAGCCTAAAAAGTCACGCACAAAATAGGTCCAAAAGAGTGAAACATGATAAAAACAAAAGGGACCAATGTGAAATAGATCTTGGTTAGAAAGGACAAAGCCAAACCAGTTCCTAAGGATAAGGAACCCAATAAAATCTGGGTCCCTAAAACTAAACCTTGATTTGTTTACACAGGTTAGAGTGAAAGGAAAGCCATATTGGTATTTCGACAATGGTTGCTCAAGACACATGTCCGGTGATAAAAGTCAATTTATTTCACTCGTAGCCTATGAAGGTGGAAGTGTCACCTCTAGGAAAATGTCAAAGGTTTGATCTAAGATATAGCTAACACTACTACATTAAACTATAATGCAACACCAAAAAAATTGTTGCAAAAGGTAGTAAAATTGTTGCAAATACAATAATGCAACACTTTACTCAAGCGTTGCATTTGCTTGCGTTGCATTTGATCAAATGCAACGGTTTTTCTGCCTATTGCAACACTTCTTGGTAAAAATATGAAAGTGTTGCATTAGGTGTTAATGCAACGACTTAGCAAACCTAATGCAACACCTTTTGAATTTTCTAAAAGCTGTTGCATTAGATGTAATGTAATTCTTAATTTAAGCTAATCAACTGTTTGAACATACTTATACCAAATGGGTGTTGCAATTTGACACCGTATACATACCTAATGCAACATCACTTTTAAATATTGTATGGTATCTATTGCAACACATATATTTTCATTTTGGTGATCTAATGCAACACTTTTTATAATGAGACTTGATTTATTTATTACTATAAATTAATATACTAATAGTAATAGTAATAATAAAATAATAATATAATAATAATAAAATAATAATAATAATAATAATAATAATAATAATAATAATAATAATAAATAATAATAATAATAATAATAATAATAATAATTCTTAACTAATGTTGAAAAAAGAAAGAAATTAAATTAGGAAAAAAAATTAAATTAATAACTAATAATATTATAATACTAATCTTGTGCCTGACAACAAAATAATCTTTTTACAAGTTTATTGCTATTAATCTTGTGATAAGGGGATAGTTTTCTGTACACACCACAATAGTTTTACAACAAACTGTACTATACAATAAGATTTATAGCCGCGGCTACTAACACTAAAGCTTGTGCCTGAATTATTCTGAATATAAGTCCCTCATTTTCACTTCAACAACTTGAAGTGATTTCGTGAAAAAACGCGAACTAAGCTCACGTTTCTCTCCATGTTCACTTCTTTAGATTTTCTCATCTCCTCTCTCTTTCCTGCCGAACGAAACAAATAAAGACTTAGTGATACGGTCATAGGTGAAAAATGACAGAATATTAAAATTCAGTAGTGACAATATGTAAATGTTATTACAATTTTGAACTATAAATCTAAAACCACAATTTTTACAATGGAAAGGAAAATCAAAAAGAGTAGCTTGAAAAGAGCATGGGGCAAGATGCAACCTGCATAGTCCTGAAATTAAATCACCCCATTACAGTGCAGAGTGGCAGACAAGTATACAACAAGTTATTTAGGCCTTGCAGACTAGATACAAACAAGAATTAGAGTTGGAAAAATATCGAGATTAATCATTTAGATCCTGTTGCTAATTGTCTCAGGATCATTCATGTTCAAAAAGAATTAGATGGCTTTAATGTGTCTTTCTCAAGAAAGCTAAATAAAATAATAATAATAAATAAGTAAAAGATGAGGAGTTTGTGAAAACAAGATGGGGGGTGAAACTCACAAGCTACAACAAAATTGGGAAGTTAGATTCGACACACAGGACTATGTTGGCGGTCTCCACTCCAACATTCAGTGTATGGCATGCAATTGTAACATGCAAATGGGAAGGAATTTTACAACACGACAAACCTTCCAATGAAATGCGTGGCCTTATTTGGAATGCGTGGTTTGATGTTGTTGTTCTGGGTTGTTGTTCAAACTCAATAGGAAATGAAAATTATTAAACATACCCACAACATCAACTTAGATTTATTGAAAAATGGGAAAATAAACATGAACACAAACCAGACTTTGGGGTTACCATTGATGACAGAGCTCAACTTCATTCAATCTCCAACCAACCTTCATTCGATCTCAAGCTGCAAATAAACATCAACATGAACCGACTTTGATACTATACAAACCAATCACTTAGAAGCTTTACGACTTCTTCTCCTGAAAGGATCCACTTTCCATTACATGATAAACTAAGCATAAGAACAGACAAACCAGTATCTCATTCAGAATCACAAGTTTACAATGATAACTTCTTCTCTCTCAAGGGATTCCACTTAAATTCCTTAATCTTTAGTTCTATAGTTAGACGATAATTAGTTTGCAATAATGTAACAATTATACAAGTAGCTTAAGTGGTAAACAGAACAACCTATAATCTGAAAAAATAGAAACAAACTTCATATATCTTTGGACCAGCTTACAGAAGCATTTAAACTCAATAGCACAACAACATCAGTTCAGATTAGTAACAAAATATACGCTTTACTGTATCAGAAGCTATTTAGATTAGTACCATATTCCACAAATTATCAAAACAAAGTAAGCTAAACATAGGATACTAAATACTACTAGTATGTATGGCAGAATAAAAGTTATCTAAGTCAGCAAGTTTGATCAATACCATATTCAACTCATTCGATGATTTCAAGGAGCTATTTCAATCAGAGAACCATTGATAAAATACAAATCAAAGTCAATACGTTTGATCACGGTTTTACTTGTATAGATCAGAAATAAATTAAGGTTTGATTTGAATGTAGTTTACTTGCAAGTATCAAACATTTGGCTTAATTTTGCCAAACCATTTGGTCCATTAGCAGTTTCGTCAATGAAATCCTAGGAGTCTCTAATCGCTTCATAACATTCTTGGTTTGTTAACTATTGTAGAAASATATACGAAAAAACTTGATGTCATATGCTCAATAATATCAAAATTAGGTTTTCAAGCTTGCAACTAAAAAATTACATGTGACAATCAATTCAAAACAACATACATAACATTAATTAGTCTCTTTCTAGTCCAACAAAAGCCCTAATTTCCCAAAACGAACGCCTGTCACCTAAAAAGATATTGTTTTTGAGGTAAAAACCCGATAGCTAGCCACTAGAAAAGAGAATCGATGTAAAAGAGAAACACTTGTATTTCTATAGCTAAGCGGCTAGCCAAAAATGAATATCATGCATGAATAAAAGTTGTAGCAAAATCACATTGAAAAGCAAATAAAGCACAAATTCATATAAGAGTCAAATCATAAAGTGCCAAAAGGGCCGCTCACCAGCGGCAAATCCAAGTTAAAACTGCCCAAGGCAGTACCAAGCAAAAGAGAAATAAAAACAGTCAAATAATTAGAGCTGCACATGCCGCAGCCATAGCCCAATACGTTCAAACAAAAGTACTGAAAAGTTTTCTGAAACAGGTCATCTATCCTGAAGAAGGAGCCTTCACCTCCTCAGTTGGGTCACCCATGAACAGTTCCTCCCTAAAGCCCAGCTGAATGGTGGAACCACCCAAGCTGGCTGCATCATAAAGCATCTTCTCACAATCAGGCAATGAAGAAGAAGTCCCAGCAGCTGCCTGAGGAGGGTCCCCAACAGAAGGTGGTGGTACGAAGTCAGACTAGGATTTAGCCGTAGCTGCTAGAAGTTCCTTCCTGAACTCCTCGTCTTCCAGGTCCTTCATATCACCTAAAGAGTCCACATGGGCATCCACATTAGCGGTCAGCTCATCATCTACAGGCCTCTTGAACTTGACCTTCGAGGACAGCTTAGCCAGTTCAGTGATCACCGTCTCTGCCTTATCCTGACGAGCCACAGCGACAGTCTCTTTGAGCTCCGCAGCAGCAAGCTCCTGCTCCTGGCGTTTGGCCTTCTCAGCAGCTACCGACACCTCCAGCTGTTTCTTCTCAGCTGCCCAGGTGGCCTTCTCCTTAGTCAGGTGGGCCATCTGGCTAGTCAGGTCCCCAGCACGCTTCTTCAGGACAGCAGCAGTCTGAAAAATAGATTTTGAGACCATGAAGTTCTGGATCAGCTGCAGGGCCAGATGGAGCCCATCATTGTGCACCACCTCCAGATCCTGCCCCTTCAGGCGAGCAGCAGCAGCAGGAAATAACAACTGATCCATCTCTGGCCAGATTCCACCAGTCGTCCCTTCGTGATCCAAGTAGTCRTGAGGAAAAGACAGGTGAAGCCTTGCAGTGAAATCCTCAAAAGATGTCCCAACAGTCTTCTATTTGGCATCCACAGCAGGAGAAGGTCGATCAGAAGCAACGTCGACAACCGGCTCGACAAGATGAAACTTTGTAGCAGATTGGGCACCCCCAACAGTCGAGGCCTTCCTCTTCTTTGCAGACAAATCCCTCATCTCAGCTACAGACATGGATAACCCTAGCCAAAACAAAAACGTTAAGCATTGAGCAGCTAAACACAGAAAATGATCCACTATGACACCCCAACTCACCAGAGGCCATAACAGACGATTTAGGGTGATCCACAAACTTTCGCAAATCTGCGTTGTGACCCAGGAAAGCCTCCACCTTAGCCGAGTACCCGTGGGAAGGGCCGTAGTCTGTCACCAGGACTCACCACCGCTGAAAACAAAAAAAAAAAGAGAGAAGATGAAAACCAAAATCAAACAGCTTCTAAACTGCCAGAACAAACAAACAAAAAGCTAATAGACCGCAAAAAAGACTTATACCTCCACTATTCCAACCTTCCACTAACCAATTTAAATCTGAACCCAAAGAATCCAAAGCCACAAAGAAAAACCTAGCCTTCCACCCTTTGTCGGATTCCTCTGTCCCCCCTACTAAATCTACTTCACCCGCTTTTAATTTCAAAGTGAAACGGGCATTGGCGATCTTTTTTAATGAAATAAGTGTGACAGAGGTCACGGTAAGTGAATGGAGTTTCCCAAGACTCAGTCAAATGGTCAATAACACTATCGTATTCTTGGCACCAGCTCAGCTCAGCTAGCACTCAATCAGAGCCAACATTTGGGCAATAATTTGGAGTCGGACTTCAACAGTGTACTATTGCACTGTTGCTCGCCCACCACAGGACCTGGCACCTGCACCACATGCCGCTGAGCCTTTGTAATACACGGTAATTTAACACTAGTACGGCACCTTCTCATAAGAGTTCTTGTCTGTTCCAAGACTGTCAACCTAGCTACACTTACGACGGAACTCTTTCGCGGAATCAACCACTCAGACACTATGACCACACCTCAACTCTTCACCTGGCGAAATCAATCAGAGCTAACTGCCAAGCATCGACCCTTTTGGCCGTATTTCCAGCTGCTCCTAGTGGGCTTAAACCGCTACCGGACAAACTTTGTCGGCAAGCTGGTCCATCTCAGCTATCAACATTATCGACTGTTCCATCTCAGTGTCAATATTGATCTAATCTCCCTTTGTTCGTTAACACATCATACGGTTAAATTGCGTGCAACAAGTTCAAAAGTAATCGGTAAACATAATGCTTTACGCTACATTTCATGAGGGGTAATACAATACTTGTTGACTCCTATTTCATCATATTTTTTAATGCATCAATAAATTCACTTTCCTTTGCTAGTACTACTTATGTAAAAGGTGAGAGGGACTCATTACTCAACTTCGGTCGTAAGTGATTGTATCGAATTTATATCGGTTTGTAAGCCTCACAATAAATAAGCTGGCTTTCAAGCTTTTGAATTTCATCTATATATGAGGAATCGTGAGGAGTCCTAAACATTTTATTGTATTGTTGATCTCATTCTTTAATTATCGGTGCATACGTAAAAATTTTTTATAGTTACGTAACTCTTATTATTATAATTATAGAGTAAGATATTCAATTTTCTAAGTAAAGCGAGAACGCAGGAAATATTAAATATTTTCTTAGTATCCAAAATAAATAAATACTAGTTAAATTACTAGGAACCAAAACAATTCAATTTTTTTTTGCCATTTTATTCCGAGAATACATCTATACCCATTCCACTCTTAATATTAAGAGTACTCACGAAGCACCGTAGCAATCACTTCAACGCGGCAGGACCAATTGCAAAACCCGACACTTCAACAATTAACATCTTTGAACTACCACCACTTTATTTGTGCATAGACACACCTTAAAACCACAATACACCATAGCTTATGTTTCTATATCACTTTTCCTTAACTAATTTATTATCCATTTGGTAGGTACGAGCTTTTGGCTAAGATTCAATCGTAAGTAATAAAGAATTTCCGATTCCGCCCCCACCAACTCTATCTCCTCATCTCCTATCAAACTAACCAACTAATGGCGAACGGTTACCAAAGGCAATAGTTGCGGGTGAGCGATATTCCATTATGAATGCTGGTTTTGAGTTCTTCAGCACTACATTCGAAGCCAGAAAAGGGAGTATTGTCTGTTCAAGTTATCCATTATCTTATTGAAGGGATTCCTCCTACATCCACCACAACACCAACCTACTGCACAGCGCAATTAGACACCAAAGGATAAATTAAACCTTAATGGCATCTTTTTGACTCTTGCACACTTCTGTAGCTCAGAAAAAGGGAGTTGTCTGTTCAAAGTTTTCAATTAATCTTATTGACGATTCTATGGCGAGACTCGGTAAGGTGAATCCGCCAATCACGCACCAAAAGATTTAGAGATCACAAACGTCAAACTTCTTATCACCAAACTGAGATTTACAATCACATAGCAAGATCAAGAGAATAGGTAATGCAACAGAAAATACAAAGAATCTTGTCTCGAAATCCCATTAAATATATCTTAACTATATTCGAGCCCATGTGTAGGAACTAGACTTCTAACTTGGTTAGTCTGTTGCCCATAATAGAGAATCCGAGGAGGTCCCAATTATTTGAATTCCATTTTTCAAAGAATAAATTGCTCTGAATGATCATTTAATGGATTATTTTGCTCGATCAAATTAAGTGAACCCCAAAATTGAATTGGATAAAAAGAGTGAACGAAAATGTGAATTCATAAGCAGAAATCAAAGATAACCTAGAATAAGAAATAACAGGAAGCACAAATTAAAGTGTGTGTTGATGAGGAGAAAAGGGAGGAGAAAAAGTTTTTTAAGCGGTGATATGTCTATACTCAAGGAGTCACAAGGAATATGGTTGAAACAACATATTTTAAATTACGGTGAAATTACCACAAAACTAAAAATTTTTCGTACCTACCAAGGGAAATAAAAATCTCGGTGCCACTACTGACAAAACTTGTCTATTGCAAACAATTTTAGTGCAACACTTTCTAGTGTTGCATTTATTTATAAGTAGTTAAAATAGTTGAAAATCATTTTAGTAGTCTTTCAATGCAACGTTTTTTTGTAGTTATATAAAGCAACATTTATTGAAAGTAGCTCAATACATAAAGGAACTCTCTAAGAGTTGTAAGCACATTGATTTTAAAAATTTTTGCAAGATAAGTAAAACGAAAAAATTCTTATGCCTATAGCATAAAAAAAATTTGTGCCTATTAAAAGAAAAACAAAAACAAAAAGATCGAAAAAATAAAATGAAAAGCGAAGACAACATGATTTTAAAATTTTTTTGGTTTAATTTGCACGAAAATGAAACGATTTGGGTCTATGTTAAACAAGTTTTTGCCAACAAGTCTACGGTCTATAGTCAAAATTCTTTTGGCAACGGTTTAAGCTAAAGGTAACCATTATAATTAAGCAATAATGTTTAAAAGAGGAATTTCATTATAACTACTCATTCATAAGCATTTTCATTTGCTCCTACCTTCTTATTCTTCTGTACACTGTTTTTCTTGTCTATCTTTCCCTACAATTCCCACAAATTATATCTTCACAATAATTCACACTCTACATATCCATGAAATATCCTCACCTGTCAATCCATTCCCGACCAGACACAAAATTTTCCACGTCGAAAATTTTCGACATATTGCTAAAAATTCATATAATTTTCATAGGCTTTAGGGCACGAATTTAGCAAAAATATTTTAGGCGGTTTTTTAAGTGCAGATTGTTAGGGGAAGTACCAATTTTGTGCCCCGAATCAATATGCATCTTATAGTTCGAAAATATCATTGCTTAACAACCGGCTAATTTGTTGTTTGAATTCTGGCTATGGTTTGCTGCGATAAATATTGTGATTAGGTTTTATCTCGAAAATTGAATTTGATTCATTCGATAATCAAAAGCAATTTGTAGCCGTGTTTGAGTTGATTCAATTGTTTTTGATCAAAATCCTCGAATTGGTCTGAGGTCCATATGTTATGTTTCCTCACTAAGGCTCATTTCTTCTAGATCACATCCCATTAATATCGAGGGATTCCTTAATGCTAGGTTGTTGAGTTTCGTATTCTGACTTTCAAAAGCTTGAATAATATAACCTGCAATTTTTTGCGTCATTAACTACATTATGCGTTCGAGGATTTTGCATGTATTAAGGGGACTTGAAAGGGGTCTTGGGCAGGGTTTGTGGAATCAGTTTATTTCTTTTTATAGGGTAATTTATGTGTCTGATTTTTACAACAACGGATTAAGCAGTGTATTTTTAATCATAGGCTTAATTGAGTTTTCAGGGTGTATTACTTGCTTTTATCTCTTTGAGGCCGAATTTTTAAAGTGTTTCAACATTCCTTTGAGTAAATTCTATCTTATTTTCTCTTTAATTAAGTCATAACTTAAACCTTGTTTCTGATAAAACACTTTGCACGAGCCTTATTCGTGGAACAATCTAAAATTGCATAAAGTTTCTCACTCTCTCCTCTCTCCTCTCCTCAAAAACCCTATAACTAAAGCTTGATCCAATACGTACACTTAGGATTAAATCTTACTCACACATTCTAAGATTAAGGCTGTTTGTATTGAGAGACACAAGTGTGTGGTATTTGAGCAGATTTGTGAGTTCAAGTTTGCATCGGTGAATTGATCAGGGATCAATTCTCATTATGGCATCAACAATAGTTGGTGATTAAGTTGAACTTCTATATAGGGTGAAAGTGGGAGGATTTTTTGTTGCCATTAGGTGCATAGAGTGAGATGCAGTGGTGATTTCTTTTGTTATGTCTTGAGTTTGAATTTAATAAAATAGAGTATAGTTAATGAGTGGAGGATTTTAGACTTATTTCAGAAGTCGTAAACCCCGTAATATCTTTGTTGGTAGTTTTATTTCGTATAATTATTGTTCCGTTTCCTAAGATACTGGTTTCAACTGTGTCCTTAATTACTAAAAAATTTAAAACACTTATCTGATAGCTACAATTCCCCCTCCCAGTATAAACTGCAATTTTATGGTCTATTTATGTCTTTGGTAACCATTAAATCTCATAAAAATGTTTTATAAAGTAGGTAGGGATGTATTCTTTTCTCTTTAAGGGTCAATTTTTCATGATTTTTTGGGGATTAAATTAGTGGTGTTGAAGTGAGCTATTTGCTGTCTTTTTATTCTACATGTAAATATTCCATTTCCTTTAATGGGTTTAGGAGAATTTACATTTTCAATTATTATGGATCTGCCTAGAAAATAATAATTTTAGATATACTATTAAGCTAGATGCCCTCATGGGCAAGTTACAAGAGATATGACAACTTGTGAATTGTGTCGATTTCTCTTAAAAACTAAACAATATTTGCATCTAAAATAAATGGCCCCAGGCAATAAGTATTCGCCAATTCCTCTTGATACAAAACGAAACATTAATAAATTAATTAAATTGAAGTTGAAAGATGCACATGATAACATTAATTAAATTGAAGTTTGATGGCCGCATTTCATTCTTTTTTGTACCTTAATATTATGCTTACCACTCAAGACTCAAATTTAGTAAAACGTCTTATAATTATAGATACTGATCATCTCTGAGACTTTAAGACGCATTTGACTAAAACTTTCGCTAGCTAAGCTATTCACTACACAGAAGTAAACTATTAAAATTTATTAATTTCATAAGGTGGGAGTTCACCGATTAGTATTTTTACACTCACCAGATTAAAGGTGAGTAGTTTTAACACGGTGGGTAAACAAAACTTTCCCCATATCACAGCACTCTATTTTCGTTTATCATATAATATCATTCTAGTTATTGTATGGCATTGATGATCAATTGGATCAATTGGGTTTTTGGTCTCTCTCAGATCAACAAAAAAAAAAAAAAAAAACCTTATTGTATGAACGGTGGGGTTTAATCCAACACATAAATATAATCGATGATTATTTGAGGATCCTATTATTTTTGTATTTGAGTTTTTTTTGGTACAACTACACAAGTACAAAATTAAATCAACTAAACAAACACCTAAATAATTTGGGGAAATGACTTTATCTACTAATTTATGAATAATTGCAAGCTAAGGAATGGAAAACTCTTCTTATAGTCACCTATATACATTGCCCCAAAATCCAAACCAAATATATTTAAGAAGAGTTTGCGACAATATTAACACGTGGGTAAAAGAAAATGTGGGATATTATCAAAATTTATCACTTGATCACATCCTTGTAATACATAAAGCATTAGAATTACCCATTAGTTTGTACTATATTCGTAATAAACTTGAGATTATATTTAAAACCATTTTAACTTAGTATTAATATTACTCTTACGATTAATAATTTAGTTATTTAATTAATTTTGAATTTGGTGATTTTACTAACAATTACTATTATTATCATTATTACATCAATAATAATTATAAAAATTATTATTATCATTAACAAATAAATTAGCAAAATAACTAACTTCCCTCTGTTCCATTAAATTCATGACACTTTCACTTTACAACGTTTGAGTGGTTTGACAATGCACAATTTATTTGTCAAATATCTTTAATTATATACTTGTAAAAATATAGAAAAATTGAATTTTAATAAACTATTTATCAGCACGCTTCTAACAAGACCACCACTTGAAAAAATATTAATTCTTATTACAATTGACCGAATAGTGCGAGATTTTGCTTGTGGCACACAATATTAATGAACGGATGGATTACAAATGAATTGAATAGAGTTGAACTGAATGTAACTCGCTCTATCATTTTGCATATTGAGGACTTAATTTGGATTCATCTTTGAGGAAAGGATTTGAAGGTTATTTTACCTTGTTGTTTTATTCAGAAGTGGAAATAAGCTAAAGGGACACACATTAAAGATCAGGGTTATTCCCAAGACATGTTATGGCCACATAAGGTAGGAATAAGGAAATAACAATTCCATTTTTAATGGCAGAAACTTGGTTATGTACGTTACAACTTAACAACTCGCGCAGATGAGTAGCAGAAGATTACGCAACATCTCGACCTTAAAATTTCATTTTCATGCATGGAAAGATTGATGATTGGCCATGCAATTAAAGCCTATAAATAGACCTCCCATTCTCTCCCTTTCTTCTCATTGCAAACAAAAAACACTTACAAAACTATCATCGGTAAATCTGAGAATTCCTTTTTAGCTGTTTGTGTTCTTCTTTCACCTAAAAAACATGTTCGTGCTCAACAAAATCAGTCGTCGTACCGTGTATCGCACTAGTCCTCTCGTATTTCTGTCAACCAGCTCAGCTACAGCTAAGAACTCAAATCAGAGCCAACATATTGGGGATAAATTTGGGCGGCACGGTACTTTGCTCGCCCACAGTGACCGGCACCTGCACCACATGCGCGCCTTTAGCTAATATCACGGTAGATTTAACACAGACGGCACTCATGTTGCGTCTACTGTCACTCCTCCCTGACGGGCTTCGGAATCAACCTCGACTACCTTATTGCCAACCCAGCCTCAAACTACCCCTGGCGAAACATCCAAGGCTTAACTGCCAGCATCGCCCTTCCGATTCGCTGCCCTATTGGGCTACCAGCTATACGCTACCAGTGGCAAAACTTGTCGGCAAGCCTGTCCTTTCAGCTATCAAACATTATCGACTGTTCCAGTCTCAGTGTAAATATTGATCTTAATCTCCCTTTGTTCGGTTACCCATCATGACGGTTAATGCGTGCAACAAAGTTCAAAATAATCGTAACATAATGCTTATCCCGCATACAT
>SNQN01003926.1:3310-16523 GCA_008642245.1 Bassia scoparia | reverse complement strand
TCATAGAAAAATTGACCCATAATAGAAAAATTAGTAAATCCCTAAAACTACTTATAAACATATTTTATGAAGATTTAATGTTACCGATAAATACATAAATAGATCCATATAAAGTGCTAGTTATACTGTGAGGGGGAATTGCATGAGAAGTGCTTAGAACATAATATATTAATTGTTCCCTGCATCGCAATGTTGTTTCACATAATATATTAATTGTTGAAAATCTAGTAATGCGTGAAGGATAAGAATGGTCGCAATTAGGCCAATATGGGGTAGAATTAAGGCCAATAATAGGCGTAAAGAGCATTACTCTCTCATTTTTAACTTCGGCAAACCAATGACTGCATGAGCCGCAGCAGCAGAACAACTGTAAGTGCCTCCCTCTCAACTATGTTCACCAGCCTCCATCACAAGTTTCAAATGTGAATGACTAAATTCAAAAGACGACAATATTACAGGAAAAGCTTAACCTTGTTTGGGGATACAGGAATTGATAAAAGCAGTCACCAAACACAATGTAGCTTGAACGAAGAGGAAATGCAGCACATTTGCACATCTCAACCAACCAGACATTGAGCATATTTGGGTTATTATATTTCTTAATAGAGCTTGGCTAATTACACAACGAGATTTGACAAAACGCTAAACTTCCAATTTTCAATTGGTTGTTCCATCAATTCAATTAAAGAAAAAATCAAGTGCCAATGTAGTTACTGGTTTCAAAATAAACTCACAATGATGATGCCACAATCATTCAGGCTTATTCGATAATTGCCTGCTCGAATGAATTCACTAATTGCAGTTTCATAAAATCACAAAATAATCAGTGTACTATAAATTTATCAGAACTACATAAGCATATATCAAACAATATTGGTAACAGGGTTTGTAGCTTAATTAAAGAGAAAATAAGATATAGGATTACCATCAAAGGAATGTTGAAACACTTTAAAATTGTGCCTCAAAAGTAAAGCAGATACCCCTGAAAACTCAATGTTTAAGTGCAGGAATTTGCTAACCAGGCTATGTTATCCTAGCTAGCGATCGAGATCCTGCACTTGTCTAAGAGTTTAGGTCATCCGATAATAACAGAGCAAATCATTAAAGACGAAATGCAAAAACAGGAGAGAACACACGAGAACTGGTGATCTGCGGATAACCTCAAATTGGGGAAATAACGCGGTAGTGATGGAGACTACCAATCCATCTATGACTTTAGCACTCCATCGGCTCGATTCACATTACAAACTATGAAATCAGCTAACTGTTAATAAGAATTCAAATGAGGTAGGAGAGATGAGATGATCCTCTATTACATTTGCTCTCTAATTTAGTTAAGATAAGGATCTGCTACGTAGGGTTAAAGGACTTCGGCTGCTGGATGTTGATGCCTGTGAATTTTCAACTACCATTTTCAGCCGTGCTCCAGGTGGACCTTATCGCAGTCGTTAGCTATTTTCTCCGCGGGAGCTTGCTGAACCGTTTCCTTTAGTAGCTAGTGGCCTGGACCTAGGTAAATCTGGGTATAAATTTGGCCCCCAAAATTTGGACTTCATTTGGGTCTTTTTTAATGAAGGGAAATTTTCGTCCCTTTCGTGCATAGCCCTTTCCCCACTTCAGCCTTTCCACTTGTCTGACTTCTCCACGACTTCCATGAACCGTCACAATCAAATAAAACTTCTTTCAAGCTTCCTTTATTATTTGCAAGATTTAAAGGCTTTCCTTGTCTTCACTTCTCACTTCAACTTCATTACACTTTCACTGCCCTTTCGTCTCTCGTCGATCATAGTCCTTTGCCAATTGTCCCTTCGTTTTTCGCGCTTGGTTTTCTCGGAGCGTTCATCTTTTTCTCTCAGGTATTTTCTGTTTCTTTGTTTATTTTTTGTTACTTTAAATTCGTCCATGCCGCTCGTTTGTTAAACAGTCTGCTAGGAAGAGGGTCTAAGACTTATTCCTCTTAGGGCTTCAGTTTGATTCTCAATGGGAAGAGCCCAACGAAGATGTAGCGAGTACAATAACTGAAGCGGACCTCGCAAAGATCCGATTGCGTGGGTTGTCTTCCAGACGAAGCTTCGTTCTGATTGTTCCCACGCACCGATAGGCTTGAGAAATGTCCTCCTGGGTATGTCTGTCTCTACGAGTGATCCTTTTCGTTTTAGGCTATTCTTACTTGTTCACGTCCTTTGGTTCGTTCTGTTTTGAACCCAATTTCCAATTAAGCCTGGTCAGTTTCAAACCGAAATTCTGGAGAGTCTGTAGGTGTTAATTGACCAGTTTGACTGATCCTTGGGAAGCTCCATTCACTTAGCCGTGACCTCTGTCACACTATTTTCATTAAAAAAGAATCGCCAATGCCGTTTCACTTGAATTAAAAGCGGTGGAAGTAGAATTGTAGGGGGACAGAGGAATCTCGACAAAGGGTGGAAAGGCTAGGTTTTTCTTGTGGCTTTGGACTTCTTGGGTTCAGATTTAAATTGGTTTAGTTGGAAGGTTTGGAATAGTGGAAGGTATAGGAGTCTTTTTTGCGGTCCTATATAAGCTTTTTGTTTGTTTGTTCTGGCAGTTTAGACAGCTGTTTGATTTTGGTTTTTCATCTTCTCTCTTTGTTAGTTTTTTTTGTTTTCAGCGGTGGTGAGTCCTGGTGACAGACCTACGGCCCTTCCACGGGTACTCGCTAAGGTGGAGGCTTTCCTGGGTCACAACGCAGAGATTTGCGAAAGTTTGTGGATCACCGCTAAGGTCGTCTAACTTATGGCCTCTAGTGAGTTTGGGTGTCCCATAGTGGATCATTTTCTGTGTTTAGCAGTGGGGGTGTCATGCTCTTAACGTTTTTGTTTTGGCTAGGGTTATCCATGTCTGTAGCTGAGATGAGGGATTTGTTCTGCAAAAGAAAGAGGAAGGCCTCCCTGTTGGGGGGTGGCACCAATCTGCTACAAATTTCATCTTGTCGAGCCGGTTGTCGACGTGTGCTTGGTCTGATATACGAGGGCATCCTTCTCCTGCTGTGGATAGCCAAATAGAAGATGCTGGACTCTTTTGAGGGATTTCACTGCAGGCTTCACCTGTCCTTTTCCTCAGGACTCTTGGATCACGAAGGACGACTGGTGGAATACTGGGCCGAGATGGATCATGTTATTTACTGCTGCTCGCTTGGCTCGCCTGGAAAAAAGGGGCATGGATCTGGATGTGGTGCACAATGATGGGCTCCATCTGGCCTGCAGCTGATCCAGATTACTCATGGTCTCAAACCTATTTTTTCAAGACTGCTGCTGTCCTGTAGAAGCGTGCTGGGGACCTGACTAGCTCAAGATGGCCCACCTGACTAGTGGAGAAGGCCACCTGGGCAGCTGAGAAGAAACAGGCTGGAGGTGTCCCGGCTAGCGCGAGAAGGCCAAACGCCAGGAGCGGAGCTTGCTGCTGTCCGGAGCTCAAGAGACTGTTCGCTTGTGGCTCGTCAGATAAGGCAGAGACGGTGATCAGCTGGAACTGGCTAAGCTGTCCTCGAAAGGTAGTTCAAAGAGCCTGTAGATATGGCTGACCGCTAATTGGTTGGATGCGCCAGTGGAACTCTTTAGGTGATTGGGAAGGACCTGGAAGACGAGGAGTTCAGGAAGGACTTCTAGCAGCTACGGCTTAAATCTCTAGTTCGACTTCGTACCACCACGCTTCTGTTGGGGACCCTCCTCAGGCATGCTGCTGGTCTCTTCTTCATTGCCTGATTGTGTAGAAGATGCTTATGATGCAGCAGACTTGGTGGTTCCACCATTCCGCTGGGCTTGTTAGGTGAGGAACTGTTTCATGGGTGACCCATACTGAGGAGGTGAGGCTCCTTCTTCAGGAATAGATGACCTGATTTCAGAAACTTTTTCAGTAACTATTTGTTGAAACGTATGGGCACTGGCTGGGCATGTGCAGCTCTATTAAAATTTGACTGTTTTTATTTCTCTTTCGTGCTTGGTACTGGCATGGCAATTTTCTTGGATTTGTGCCGCTGGTGATGTCGCGGACCTTTGGCACTGTTATGATTTGACTCTTATATGATTTGTGATTTATTTGCTGTTAATTGTGATCTTTGCTACAACTTTTATTCATAGCTGTATTACATTTTTGGCTAGCCGCTTAGCTATAGAATACAAGTGTTTCTCTTTTACTTCGATTCTCTTTCTAGTGCTAGGCTATCGGTGTTTTACCTCAAAAACAATAGTCTTTTTTAGTGACAGGCGTTCGTTTTGGGAAAATTAGGTCTTTTTGTTGGACTTAGAAAGAGACTAATTAATGTTATTGTATGTTTGTTTTGAAATTGATTGTCACATGTAATTATTTTTAGTTGCAAGCTTGAAAGACTAATTTTGATATTATTGGCATAGTGACATCAGAGTTTTTTCGTATATTTCTTTCTAGCAATAGTTCGAACAAACCAGAATGTTTATGAAGCGATTAGAGACTCCTAGGATTTCATTGACGAAACTGCTAATGGCAATGGTTTGGCAAAATTAAGCCAAACTGTTTGATACTTGCAAGTAAACTTACATTCAATCAAACCTTAATTTATTTCTGATCTATACAATACCGTTGATCAAACGTATTGACTTTGATTTGTATTTTATCAATGGTTCTCTGATTGAAATAGCTCCTTGAAATCATCGAATGGTTGAATATGGTATTGATCAACTTGCTGACTTAGATACTTTTATTCTGCCATACATAACTAGTAGTATTTAGTATCCTATGTTTAGCTTACTTTGTTTTGATAATTTGCTGGAATATGGTACAATCTAAATAGCTTCTGATACAGTAGCGTATATTTGTTACTAATCTGAACTGATGTTGTTGTGCCTATTTGAGTTTAAATGCTTCTGTAAGCTGGTCCAAAGATATAGTGAAGTTTGTTTCTATTTTTTCAGATTATAGGTTGTTCCCTGTTTACCACTTAAGCTACTTGTATAATTGTAATATTGCAACTAATTATCGTCTACTATAGAACTAAAGATTAAGTGTATTAAGTGGAATCCCTTGTAGAGAGAAGAAGTTATCATGTAATATCTTGTGATTACTTGAATGAGATACTGGTTTTGAGTCTGTTCTTATGCTTAGTTTAATCATGTAATGGAAGTGGAGATCCTTTCAGAGAGAAGGAAGTCGTAAGCTTCTAAGTGATTGGTTTGATAGTATCAAAGTCGGTTCATGTTGATGTTTATTTGCAGCTTGAGTATCGAATGAAGTTGGTTTGGAGATTTGAATGGAAAGTTGAGCTCTATGTCATCAAATGGTAACCCCAAATCTGGTTTAGGTTCATGTTTATTTTTTCCCATTTTTCAATAAATCTAAGTTGATGTTGTGGGTATGTTAATAATTTTCATTTCCTATTGAGTTTGAAGCAACAACCCCAGAACAACAACATCAAATCCACGCATTCCAAATAAGGCCACGCAATTTCATTGGAATGGTTTGTCGTGTTGGTAAATTCCCTTCCCATTTGCATGTTACATAATTCATGCATACACTGACATGTTGGAGTGGAGACCGCCAACGATCAGATCCTGTGGTGTCGAATCTAATTCCCAATTTTGTTGTAGACTTGTGAAGTTTCACCCCCCATCTTGTTTCACAAACTCTCATCTTTTACTTATTGTATTATTATTATATTTACTTTAGCTTTCTTGAGAAAGAAAAGCATTAAAGCCATCTAATTCTTTTGACATGAATGATCCTGAGACAATTAGCAACAGGATCTAAATATTAATCTCGATATTTTTCGCAACTCTAATTCTTGTTTGATCTAGTCTGCAAGGCCTAAATAACTTGTTGTATACTTGTCTGCCAACTCTGCACTGTAATGGGGTGAATTTAATTTCAGGACTATGCTAGGTTGCATCTTGGCCCCATGCTCTTTTCAAGCTACTCTTTTTGATTTCCTTTCCATTGTAAAAAAACTTGTGAGTTTTAGATTATAGTTCAAAATGTGTAATAAATTTTACATATTGTCACTACTGAATTTTCAATATTCTGTCATTTTTCACCTATGACCGTAGTTCACTAAGTCTTTATTTGTTTTCGTTCGTGCAGGAAAGAGGAGGAGATGAGAAAATCTAAAGAAGTGAAATGGAGAGAAAAACGTGAGCTTAGTTCGCGCTTTTTTCACAAATCACTTCAAGTTGTTGAATGAATAATGCAGGGATTATGATTCAGAAAATTCAGGCACAAGCTTTAGTGTTAGTAGCCGGCGGCTCATAAACTTATTGTATAAGTACAGTTTGTTGTAAAACTATTTGTGGTGTGTACAGAAAACTATCCCCTTATCACAAGATTAATAGCAATGAAACTTGTAAAAAGAATTATTTGTTGTGTACAGGCGACAAGATTAAGTATTATAATATTATTAGTTAATTAATTAATTTTTTTTCCTAACATTTAATTTCTTTCCTTTTGTTAACATGTAAGTTAAGAATTATTATTATTATTATTATTATTATTATTATTATTATTATTATTATTATTATTATATTAATTATTATTATTATTATGTTTATGTATTATTATATTATTATATTATTAATTATATTATATATTTCTATTACTATTAGTATATTAATTTATAGTAATAAAATAAATCAAGCTCATTTATAGAAAAGTGTTTGCGATTAAAGATCACCACACAGATGAAAATATATGTGTTGCAATAGAAGTACCGATACAAGTATTTAAAAGTGATGTTGCATTAAGGTATGTATACGGTGTCAAATTGCAACACCCATTTGGTATAAGTATGTTCAAACAGTTGATTAGCTTAAATTAAGAATTAGCATCTACAAATCTAATGCATACAGCTTTTAGAAGGGAATTCAAAAGGGTGTGTGGCATTAGGTTTGCTAAGTCGTTGCATTAACACCTAAATGCAAACACTTTCATAATTTTTCCAGAAGTGGTTGCAAATAGGCAGAAACCGTTGCATTTGATCAAAATGCAACGCAGAGCAAATGCAATCCTGTGAGTGAAAGTTGTTGCATTATTGTATTGGCAACAATTTCTACTACCTTTTGCGAACAGATTTTTTTGGTGTTGCTATTATTAGTTAAGTGTAGTTATGTGTTAGCTATATCTTAGTGATCAGAACCTTTGACATTGTTCCAGAGGTGACACTTCCACCTTCATCAGGCTACGAGTGATAATGGACTTTTATCACCGGACATGTGTCCTTGAGCAACCATTGTCCCGAAATCCAATATGCTTTCCTTTCACTCTAACCTGTGTATAACAACGATCAAGGTTTAGTTTTGGACCCAGATTTTCATTTGGGTTTCCTTATCGCTTCAGGACTGGTTTGGTCTTCTGTCCTTTCTAACCGAAGATCTATTTCGACCATTGGTCGCTTTTGTATTTTATCATTCGTTCACTCTTTGGACCTGATTTGTGGCGTGACTTTTTAGGCTCTGAACATTTTTGACATGTGACTAAATTTCCTTTGTATCATGGTTTTGCTTAGTCCAGCAAGTATCAATCATATGTTCCATTGCTTACCACAGTAGGTGCAAATGTGCATGTCTTTTTCAAAACACGCACCTTACCTCTCTTGAAATTCAGAAATCCCAAATCATCATCTCTTTCCTACCTTTGTGGCTTGTTGGGTAACGTAGAACGCAGTAATACCCTTGTCCAAAACTCTAAGAATTACTAGGTTGTGAGGTGTAGTATTTAGAGTATTTCTAAAGCATCTCGAGCAAACTATTTCACTGTGTACAAGCGAATCACTCCACCGAGTCCTGTTCTTTGGTTTCAAGCATTATCTATTACAGCTAGGCTTTCTTAGAATTGCTGCGGCAAGTGTGCAGAAGATCTAACTTTGCCTCTAATGAAGCTCAGTCCTTAAGTTTGAACCAGATCCAGGCTTTAGTTCAGTAATTGGTCTAATGTGCTTTTGCCTTGTTTTGGTAGATTTGTATAGCTTCGGCTTGAAGACACAAATTTTTAGCTTCATATGTCCTAAAAGTGGTAAACAGATTCAACATCCGACATCTTGATTACTGTAGAGCGTGACTTCAGTGTTTGATATTTCGCTTTCATAAATCGAAGAGTAGTGATTTAGCTCGTAAATCACAAATCTTACCCTCATATGTCCCAGAACAAAAGGCTCTTCGACATTAACATTGCATCCCTAGTGCTGAGTAAGAGAAGCTTTCATACTACATACTGCCTTGACATTCTTAAAGATCAATCAATAATAAGTACATTATTGGATGAGCTAAATTAAATCAGCATGTCTAGAGTTAAGACTCTTTCTGTTGTAAGCACTCTAAAGTGTATTCCTTCAATTTAGCCTCCTTAAGTTTCACTGAATAACCTCTTGTCATGTGTTTTTGATAACATAGTGTCTCATTTGATGGAAAACTGACTGAGGTTTAGCCAACGTCAAGCTCTATGTATTTCTGATCCAAGCTTATTTCCAAGTCTTTGAATACTTTTTCTTCGACTTAGGTTTAAAGTTCGTGTTTGCTTCGTCTCAAGCTTCTTCTTGTTAGCTTGCTAATTCACCAGCTTTCCTTCTAGTGTTTGGTTTGTTATAGTAGATATCTATAGATAGAAGATACTCATCTTCTATCATTAATTCATCATTTTGTTCTGCATATCAGGTAGAATAGTACCTGAGTTCCTCATCTGAAGAGCTGCTTTCTTGCTATAGACACACCGTGACCTTATCTTCCATGAAATCTGGGATTTTTTGGGGATTAAATTAGTGTGTTTTTTGAGTGAGCTATTTGCTGTCTTTTATTCTACATGTAAATATTCCATTTTCCTTTAATGGGTTAGGAGATTTAATTTTCAATTATTATGGATCTGCTAGAATAATAATAATTTTAGATATACTATTAAGCTAGATGCCCTCATGGGCAAGTTACAAGAGATATGACAACTTGTGAATTGTGTCGATTTCTCTTAATAACTATCACATATTTGCATCTAAATAAAATTGCCCCAGGTAATAAGTATTCCCAATTCCTCTGATACAAAACGAAACATTAATTAAATTAATTAAATTGAAGTTTGAAGATGCACATGATACATTAATTAAATTGAAGTTTGATGGCCCGCATTCATTCTTTTTTGTACCTTAATATGTATGCTTACACGACTCAAATTTAGTAAAACGTCTTATAATTATAGATCTAATCATCTGAGACTTTAAGACGGATTTGACTACAACTATTCGCTAGGTAAGCTATTCACTACAAAGTAAACTATTAAAATATTATAATTTCATAAGGTGGGAGTTCCACCATTAGTATTTTTTACACTCACAATTAAAGGTGAGTAGTTTACACGGTGGGTAAACAAAACTTTCCCCTATTCATCACTCTAAGTCGTTTATCATATAATATCATTCTAGATTATTATATGGCATTGATGATCAATTGATCATTGGGTTTTTGGTCTCTCAGATCACAAAAAAAAAAAAAAAAAAAAACTTATTGTAGTACGGTGGGGTTATCCAACACATAATATAATCGATGATTATTTGAGGATCCTTTATTTTTGTATTTGAGTTTTTTTGGTACGACTACACAGTACACAAATTAAATCAACTAAACAAACACCTAAATAATTTGGGGAAATGACTTTATCTACTAATTTATGAATAATTGCAGCTAAGGAATGGAAAACTCTTCTTATAGTCACCTATATAATTGCCCCAAAATCAAAGCCAATATATTTAGAAGAGTTGCGACAATATTAACACGTGGGGTAAAGAAAATGTGGGATTTATCAAAATTTATCACTTGATCCCACATCCTTGTAATACATAAAGCATTAGAATTAACCCCATTAGTTTGTACTATTCGTATAAACTTGAGATTAATATTTAACCATTTAACTTAGTATTAATATTACTCTTACGATTAATATTTAGTTATTTAATTATTTGAATTTGTGATTATTACAACAATTACTATTATTATCATTATTACAACAATAATAATTATAAAAATTATTATTATCATTAACAAATAAATTAGCAAAATAACTACTCCCTCTGTTCCATTAAATTRATGACACTTCTACTTTACACGTTTGAGTGTTTGACAATGCACAATTTATTTGTCAAATATCTTTAATTATATACTTGTAAAAAATTATAAAAATTGAATTTTAATAAACTACTTATCAGCACGCTTCTAACAAGACCCCACTTGAAAAAATATTAATTCTTATACATTGACGAATAGTGCCGATTTTGCTTGTGGCACAAATTTAATGGAACGGATGGATTACAATGAATTGAATAGAGTTGAACTGAATTGAACTCGCTCTATCATTTGCAATATGAGACTTATTTGGATTCATTTGAGGAAAGGATTTGAAGGTTTATTACCTTTGTTGTTTTATTCAGAAGTGGAAATAAGCTAAAGGGCACCCCATTAAAATCAGGGTTTATTCCCCAAAACGAATTATGCCACATTAAGGTAGGAATAAGGAAATAACAACTTCCATTTTAATGGCAAAATTTGGTTATGTACGTTACAACTTAACAACTCTGCAGATGAGTAGCAGAAGATTACGCAACATCTCGACCTTAAAATTTCATTTTCATGCATGGAAGATTGATGATTGCCATGCAATTGAAGCCTATAAATAAGACCCCATTCTCCCCCCTTCTTCTCATTGCAAAACAAAAAACACTTACAAAACTATCATCGTAAATCTGAGAATTCCTTTTTAGCTGTTTGTGTTTTCTTTCACCTACAAAACATGTCGTGCTCAACAAAATCAGTCGTCGTACCGTGTATCGCACTAGTCCTCTCGTTATTCTTGGCAACCAGCTCAGCTCAGCTAAGCACTCAAATCAGAGCCAACATATTGGGGATAAATTTGGGCGGCACGGTACTTTGCTCGCCCACAGTGACCGGCACCTGCACCACATGCGCGCCTTTAGCTAATATCACGGTAGATTTAACACTAGACGGCACTCATGTTGCGTCTACTGTCACTGCCCCTGACGGGTCTTTCGGAATCAACCTCGACCACTTATTGACCAACACCTCAACTACCCCTGGCGAAATCATCCAAGGCTTAACTGCCAGCATCGCCCTTTGCCGATTCCCAGCTGCCTATGTGGGCTACCGCTACCGGCAAAACTTGTCGGCAAGCCTGTCCTTTCAGCTATCAACATTATCGACTGTTCCAGTCTTCCAGTGTCAATATTGATCTAATCTCCCTTTGTCGGTTAACCATCATGACGGTTAAATGCGTGCAACAAGTTCAAAATAATCGTAAACATAATGCTTATCCCGCATACATTTCATGATGTATAAATACTTGTTGAACTCACTTTTATCATTTTATGGCTCAATAAATCACTTCCCTTTGCAGGTCTACTTATGTAAAGGTGAGAGGGACTACATACTCAACTTCGTCGTGTGATTGTATGAATTTATTTATCGGTTTGTAAGCCTCAGAATAAATAAGCTTGCTTTCAAGTTTTTTGTAATTTCATCTATATATGAGGAATCGTGAAGTCTATACATTTATGATTTATGATCTCATCTTAAATTATGGTGCTACGTAAAATTTTTATCAGTTACGTAACTCTTAATATTATTTATTAGAGGTAAATATTCAATTTTTCAAGTAAAGCGTAACGCAGGATAATAAATATGCTCTTGTATCCAAAAATAAATAAATTAGTAATTACTAGGGCCAACAACAATTCATTTTTTTGCCATTTTTTCCGAATCACTACCCCACTTTCATATTTAGTCACTCAACCACCTGTAGCAATCACTTCAACGCGGCAGGACCAACTTTGCAAAACCCGACCCAACAACCACTTAAGAACTACCCACTTTATTGTTGCCACCCTAAAAACCACCCAATAACCATGCTTAGTTTCTATCCTTTTCTAACTATTTATCCATTTTGGTAGGTACGAGTTTTGGTAGTGTTCAATCGTAAGTAATTAAAGAATTTCCGTTAAACTTCCGCCCCACCACACTCTACTCCTCCTCCTCCACACACAACCAACTACATGAGCGCAATTAGACACCAAAGGATAAATTAAACCTATATGCGCAATCTGTTTTGAGTTCTTGCACACCTTCGAGCCAGAAAAAAGGAGTTGTCTGTTCAAAGTTTCCATATATCTTATTGACGATTCCTCCTCCACCACCACAACAACTACTGCCAGCGCAATTAGACAACCAAAAGGGATAAAATTAACCTTATGGCAATCTTTTTGACTCTATGCACACCTTCTGAGCCAGAAAAAGGGAGTTGTCTGTTCAAAGTTTCCATTATCTTATTGACGATTCTAATGGCGAGACTCAGGTAAGGGTTGAATCCGCCAATCACCACCAAAAGATTAGAGATCACAACGTCCCAAACTTCTATCACCAAACTAGATTTACAATCACATAGCAAGAACAGAGAATAGGTAATTGCAACAGGAAAATACAAAGATCTTGCTCGACCATAAATATATCTTAACTATATTCGAGCCCATGTGTAGGAACTAGACTTCTAACTTGGTTAGTCTTGTGTCCATAATAGAGATCCGAGGAGGTCTCCAATTATTTGATTCCATTTTTCAAAGAATAAATTAGCTCTGAATGATCATTTTAATGGATTAATTTTCGCCTCGATCAATTTAGTCGAAACCCCAAAATTGAATTGGATAAAAAAGTGAACGAAATGTGAAGTTCATAAGCAGAAATCAAATATCAACCCTAGAATAAGAAATACAGGAAGAAATTAAAGTGTGTTGATGAGAGAAAAGGGAGGAGCAAAAGTTTTAACGGTGATTCACTGTCTAATACTCAAGGAGTCACAAGGAATATGGTTGAAACAACCATTTTAACTTTACGGGTGAAATTAACACAAACTAAAAAGTTTTTCGTACCTACCAAAGGGATAATAAAAATCTCCGGTGCCACTACTACAAAAACTTGTCTATGCAAACAATTTTAGTGCAACAACTTTTCATTAGTGTTGCATTTATTTATAAGTTAGTTAAAATAGTGAAAATCATTTTTAGTCTTCAATGCAACGTTTTTTTGTAGTTATAAGCAACATTTATTGAAAGTACTCATACTATAAGACTCATTCTAAGAGTTTAGCATCATTGATTTAAAAATGTATTGCAAGATAAGTAAACGAAAAATTTTATGGGGCCTATGCATAAAAAAAATATTTGTGCCTATTAAAAGAAAAACAAAAAACAAAA
>SNQN01003925.1:22675-42236 GCA_008642245.1 Bassia scoparia | reverse complement strand
AGTTCTAACTTAGTATTGCTCAGAAATATCATCTTTTAATTCTGTGATTGTGTCCTTGGCTTAGGAATTGGGATAATTGCTTTTTTTAAAAATGCTTGAATTATTAACTGGTCTTGTTGGATATTAAATGACTCCTTCGCATAGACATGCCAGATATGCTTGGAATTTGTAATATGCATTCCTTTTTATGGCTGAATAACTGAGCTTCTCATGTGACCTTAAATGACAGCCTTTGTATGACATACAAGATATGCCTGGGTTTGTGGTTGCATTCTTTTATCTGTTGATTATGCGTGCTTTTAAGTTCCTTTCGTGATTGATTATGATAACTATGGTCTTATCCAACACTTTTCTTTGAAAAAGATGCTTAGAGATGTAACTCTCTTATTTTTCTTATGCATGTGGTTCACTCCTACTTCAAAGAATCAGCTTTATGATTAGGAGCTAGATTTCCGTTTTTATTTACTCACTGCTTATGTACTGCAGAGTGATGATATCGGACAAAGAGGAGGATTTAGTTCATCCGAATTTGAGAATATCAATGAGCAAGTGCCCCTGAGGACTGGTACGTAACTCCACAGTTGTGTTATCAATTTACTTCATTAGCTTTTGTTCTAATCTCTTCGTCTCTCGCCTGATAAGCTTCTCAACATTATAAGTTAGCCAAGCATTTCAATTTTAGATGGTGTTTCTGCAAAAAGTTTTTGTAACTAAGTTCGAAGCTAATAACGCATAAGAAATTTTGCTAGGACATACCATGACCACAAATTTAATTAGGATATACAAATATACATCATACAATATATGGTTATAAATTTGACAAGTTTCTTCTACATTTCATATGGTTATAAATTGCAAGAGTAATTCATAAAAGTGAAGAGCCATTAATGCACTTACAGTATGTAGGTCTAGCTTTGATGCAGCAAATCCAATATTTAGGAGTGGCAGATAACTAGGATGTCAAGACTTTCAACCACATGTCATGCAGGCAGAGTCTGTCCAAAAGTACTAAACAAATGGAGCTGAAAATAATGGACATGATAAAGTTGTCTACAAACTCTATTGGAGAGTGGACACGTCTTATRAACTTAGGTAGTACTTTAGATGATCTTACCTCAGTACCCTCACGCATGAGGGATCTGACCAGCGTAGGGGCAGTGTAGAATATTGACACTTTGTATTTATCAACAATGTCCCAACAGCGCCCAGCATCTGGGTAAGTTGGAGCCTAWAGACAACCCGCCAGAATTTAAATTAATCAGGTAACTGAGCAGTCGAGCTATTATCAATGTCCATAATTCCATATGATAAGCACATAAATGCTGCCAAATAGCCAATGAATAGAAGGGACGCAAAAAAAACTAATATTCAAGAAGACCAGTATGCACAATAATGCACAACTACACCGATTAAGAATGTAGAAAGTTACAATCATAAATTTTTTAGAGTAAGTCGGGGTAGAGAGAAAATGACTTAATGGAATAAGTTGAAAATGATCTAAAGAAAATATTTTGGTGGAGCATGTTGCAATAAAAAAATAGAAACACAGAAATATGATCTCTGCGGAGAATGCACAAAAGATCTTTTTGGAACACAACTATGATAAAATTGTTACTGATGATTATAGTAATCGATCAGAATATTACGTATAAGAATATATAATCATGAGTCATGACTGATGATTATAGGGTAGAAAATAGGAGATAGAGAAAATTGATTTCTCTCATAAATGTAAAATAGTCTCCCAAAGCACTAGGAGTAAGAAAGGGGTATTCTGTTGTGCTTCATTTCTTCCTTAATTACATCACCCTCAATTAGCATGTTTGCAGTTAGTATGTGATTAGGCCTTTTACATAAGTTCAAGATAACTACAATAGGATATTCCATCGTACCATAACTGCAACAATCAAAGGAAGTGAATTGGGAGCAAAATGGTCATGCGAGGTTTTATCCATTAGCTGTTAAACATAAAGAATGCATCAGGATCAAGAACAAGTCCAAGAAAAAGCATTCGCGAAACACAAAACTCACCTGTGGGTCAGTTATGACAGCTACTTTCACAAAATCATTTGGAATGCCTCTTCCCTGATTAACAAAACAAATTACTTAATCAAAATTGAAAGGCCTTCCATCATCAAAGTTATATCAACAGTATGTTTTTCAGTGACATGCATATTCCTTTATATCAGGATTTAATCCAGTACGAAGTTCTACACACACAAGCTTTGTATTCAGTTTCCACACAGGCTTTAAGAACCTAGAATTGTCGCAGAGCACACACAAGATCCTGTCTCTTATACACATCTAGATGTGTATAAGAGACAGGGATGTCATAAGCGGCTATTTCACGTCCATAAAAATCAGCTAATATTGAAAGTTCTATGGTACCTATTATGAATTATAGCACAAACTGTCAGGAATCTCAAACGACCCTAAATTGTGGGAAAGTACCTAATATCTGTCTCTTATACACATCTAGATGTGTATAAGAGACCTGGATGTCATAAGCGGCTATTTCACGTCCATAAAAATCAGCTAATATTGAAAGTTCTATGGCACCTATTATGAATTATAGCACAAACTGTCAGGAATCTCAAACGACCCTAAATTGTGGGAAAGTACCTAATATTGTCATGGTTGATAACAAGGAAAACTAAATCACACAACAGCATTCACTTAACAATAATCACAACACATGCTGTGAGTAAAAGGGGGTTGTTTAATTGTTTATACTCTGAAGAACTATGTRATTACAATTATTACATGTAACCTGTTATAAACTTGTAACRATGTCACAAGTCATCCGTAATTAGGAAGAATTAAATACTTAGTTCTTTGATATGAAAAGGATGCATGTGCATGGAAAAGACTTTTTTCTTCTTGATGAACTGAAAATCTAAAGGACAAACTGAGAATAACTCACACATTGCTTACCATTTCTTGAAAATTGTTTTAGAGTCTGACCTAGTCTAGAGATTGGTTAGCAAGGGCCTTTCTCACAKAGATTGCCTGCAACAAAAATTAAACATGAGGTTTTATTTCAATTGAAGAAAAAAAATTATAAAAATWATTATTAATTACAACCTTGAATTATGCAACAAATCACCTAATTAATTCGCAACAAAATTAAGCAATTCGAATATTCGGGTTTGTTATAAAAAAACGAATATTAGGGTTTATGAGGGTATTYAAACCAACAAAATGAGACATATGAGGCAGAAACAACACAGCAACAACAACCACCCAAATACATTCCCAAAAATCGRCAAAACTACAGGAATTCAAACGCAGCACCAAACAATAGAACACAAAGGTCAACTAAAAATCCAATTCAGGAATTCAACGAAACCAGAACAGAACGAAAAGAAGCACAAATATTTGGGGGAAAAAGTAGGAAATACCTAGATCTAACATGAAAATCAAAACGAAAAACAAATTAAAACCTAGATCTGAATTTAAATCACACCCAAAAAACGAATTTAAACCTTGATCAAAATTTACAACAACTTTTCTTTAAAAATCAGAATCAAATACAAATTTAAACAACAAAAATTTGAAAACGAAACAAAATATGAAAAAAACAAACCTCAAAAAACGAAAGTGTGAGGTGTTGCGGAGGTGTGGACGTGCGTGAGAGAAGGGGCAGTGGCGGTGGCGTTTGAAAAGAAGGAGGATGTTGAGAGGATGGGTTGAGAGAATAAGAGGAGTTCAAGGATGAGAGTGTCAGAGAGAGAGAGAGAGAGAGAGAGAGAAGCGTAAGGAGAGAGAGTGTGAGAGTGTAAGCCTAATAAGATAGTAAGAAGGGAGAGAATGCGTGAGGAGAGAGTAAAATGAGCTGATTTTTTATTAAAAAAAATAATACTTTTACCGACCGCTATATCAGTCGGTGTACCGACCGATTCTTGAATCAGTCGGTGTACCGACCGAATTTTCGGTCGGAAAATGCTTTAATTTCTTTTTTTTAAATAGAAACACAGAGGATGGAGGTACAATTTCCATAATTCACCACCGTACAAACGGCGCTTTAACAACCAATTTTCATCGTGATTATTGGACAATTGTTTTTTTAAATTAAAACATGCGACTGGAGGGGTAATGTTATAATTACAAAGATTTGATACGCACCGAATTAATCGGCGTACACGACGATTACCAATCGGTCGTATACTGCCGAATAGCGGTCGTAAATACACGACCAACTCCGTCATGTGTCGGTATATCGACCATTTTCTTTCGGTCGATATTATCGTCGGCCTGACACGAAATCTTGTGTGTACCGCGAATTTGTGGCGGGGTATGCGGCCCCACTAACGGAATAGCTTCAAAAAGACTCATCTGGATGGAATTCTGAGGCTGCAAAGGCTTTTAGAGCCCTTAAAACTGCTATGGTTTGAGTTCTAGTCTTGGCACTTCCTGATTTCTCTCAACCAATTGCGATTGAGGCCGACGCCTTGGGGTTTGGTTTAGGAGCTGTTTTCATACAAAGTCAACATTGCATAGCTTATTACAKCYATACCTTCGGCCCGACAACTCGGTTRAAATCGATTTACGAAAAGGAATTACTGGCGATTATGTTGGGCTATTATGAAGTCCCGCMATTATTTGCTTATGCGGYGGTTCATCGTGCATATGGATTAACAATGCCTTAAATATTTATTGGAGCAACGTGAGGTGGGATCCGAATATCAAAGGTGGGTCTCTAAATTGATGGGATTTGAGTTTTCTATCCAATATAATCCTGWGACATCAACTAGGCTGGCTGATGCGTTGTCCCGAAGAGATAGAGGAGCTAAGATAATGACCATGGTGACTATGAGTGGAGTGCACTAGGCTTCAGTGCAAGCCTGCATTAGGGCAACCCCTATATCTAGAACCTCAAACGAGACTGTTTGAGTGGGTAAAAGTTAGAATTGGGGTTTATGGCGGAGTAGGGCTGAGCAGCGGTCCGAACTGGACCTGAAACTAGACCAGATCAAACTGGACTGACAATTCCATTCCAGGTCCGGGTCCATAAAAATTTAGGATTTCGGACTTTCAATCAGGTCTAAAATCGGAATTTTCCGGTCTAGACCAGTACACCGGAATCGGAATTTAGTATATTTTTAGGCAAATGTTAGTAAAGTTGAATCATTTCATTCACTTTGCGTGTTAAACATTACACTCTTACTGACATAAACTCACTTTGCAAAAAAAGAGACTTCACCACTCACTTCATTCACTTCCAAAATCCAAAAGACCAAATCCATAAAAATCTCACGAACTCAGATCCTCCATCGCTCCTCTGCAGCTCCTGCACCACCACTACTCTTCTACGCTCCACTGTCGCCACCTGGCAGCAGTAACCAGCGTCATCACAACCACAGTACCAACCAGTCCWACTTCGCAGCAGTCATCATTTGATTATACTAATGCTATCAACCAGTCCAACAACACCACGTTTTACTCCACCATTGTCGTACCTTTGTCACTGTATCTCTCACTCCGTATCTTTGAAGATGTATGGTAGATTTGCAGGTTTTTTTTACATTTAATTATTTAATTTCAATTAGAATACATTTGAAATTGTTATATTGAATCTATAATTTTGTGAATGTGTAATTTTTATTGTTATAAACTAATTATGTGTTGTTATTTTTACGAAATTTCTCTGTAATTGTTTATTCGTTGTTCTTGAGTTGTTATTTATTCAATTCAATTCATTGACAACTTATTTCACCTTTTCTTTTACATTTCATTTTTTTAATTTTTTTAAAATAAAATAGGAAAAAAGTAAAAAAAAAACAGGTCCAGTTCAGGTCTGGACCGGAATTTTGAAGTTCGGTCCAAGTTTGAACCGAAATTGATTTAGGTCCAGTCCAAGTTCAAGTTTTTTTTATATTTCGGTCTTACGGTCTAGCCGGTTCCGGTTATGTCCGGTGTAATTCTAGACCGGTGCTCAACCCTATGGTGGAGTAGGACAGATTGCTATACAAATGAAAATGGTTCTCCTACCAAATTCCTCCGTTATCAAGGAGGTGTTGAGGGCTGATCATGATAACCCTATTGGCGGGCACTCCGGCGAGTTCAAAACTTATTTTAGAATTGCACAAGAATGSTATTGATATGGCATGAGAAAGGAAATAGCCCAATACGTGCGATCATGTGAAACATGTCAAAGGAACAAAGCTTCTTCTAAGAGTGCAACGGGTTTACTCAACYGTTACCCATTCCAACTCAGGTATCGAAAAATTACCATGGACTTTATTGAAGCACTTCCTAAGTCACAAGGGTTTGACACATTGTTGGTGGTGGTCGATCGATTTACGAAGTACGATCATTTCATTAGCCTAAAACACCCTTTCACCGCAACCTTTGTGGCTGCCTTATATGTGAAAGAAATTATGAGGTTGCAAGGGATTCCCAATAGCATTATGTCGGACCAGGATAAAATATTTTTGAGCTTGTTTTAGCGCGAATTGTTTCGTCTTAATGCTACACAGTTAAAYCACATCCCATCCTATCATCCTCAAWGTGATGGTCTATTTGAAATCGTGTTGGAGACTTACTTTCGTTGATATGCTAGTGGCCACGCAAAACAACGGGCCAAATGGCTTCCTTGGGTGGAGTTTTGGTACAACACAYCGGTTCATATGTCAAACAAAGTCACCCATTTAAGGCCTTCTACGACCGCGACCCACCACCCATTATCAAGTTCGGTCATGGGCAGACTAGAGTGGACTCGATGAAGATGCAATTAAGGGAGCGTTATGCTATTTTGGATGATCTTAAGGTTCAATTAGTACGAGCCTAAAAAACGAAGAATTTCATGGCTGATTCTAAACGTCACGAACTCTAGTTTAAGGAAGCAATTTGGTATTTCAAGCTCCAATCGTATCGACACCACTCCCTTGCTAAGAAGCCTTATGAGAAACTTGCAGCCCGCTACTATGGACCGTATGAAATGGCGCGCCGAATTGGTTCGGTTACATATAAGCTTGATTTTACATGTTGGAAGTAAAGTCCATCCCGTGTTCCATGTGTCTCTGCTCAAGGCGGCTATGGGGGGCTGTACAACCTTGGTAACATTGCCTCCGCACTTAAATGCTGATTTGGAGATGGTGGTGCAACCGACAATTGTTGAATGTTCGTGACATAGCACACCCTCAAGGCAATACTAGAGAAGTTGATCAAGTGGCATGGGTTGGAAGAATTTGAAGCAACATGGGGGGATGCTGCCATGATTGCGACTTGCTTTCCGGAATTCCATCTTGAGGAAAAGATGATGCTTTGGGATGGGGGGTAATGTTATCCACCCACCGAAGACCCCTCTGCTATTTATATATTCTAGACGCATCAAGTGCAAGATGGGAAATGGGCAGACTAAGTTGTTGTGCTGTCATGAATTAAGTGGAAGAATTTAAGTGTGGCATTAGTATATATATGCGTGGGAAATCATTGTATGAGTGAGGATTTGTATTTTATTGTAATTTGTGCTAGGTTATGCCATTGTGTAATTCTCTCTAAAATCAATCAAATCAAGCCGCCAACTTCCCTTATGTTTTTTGTGCCTATCTTCCAACATTCCATTTTTATTATTAAGCTTGCGTCTTTATTTATTGAATTGTTATTGTGTTTTGCTGATAGTTGGAAGAGTGAGATGAGGGAGTGGAAGCCTCCAGGCCATAACAACTAGCAGAAAACTCACATTCATTCTCCCAAAGCAAATCGGTTGGAAGCTTATCCCTGAGATTTTCACATTCATGCACATTCTCTTCTTCAACTTCTATCATTTCCTTTACCTCAATCTCTTTTAAGAAAAACTCTTTGCCAAATTTTCATTAACCATTTGAGTTACAATTTGAGCAAAAGAGGTGAATACCTCCTTTATTATCTTCTATACTTGTTGAGTTACATCTTAAGTGGTTTGGTGAAAGGAAGTACCCAACTTTTCCACCTCTTAAACATTGTTGTCGTAAATGACATAGATCCAGTAGCCCCTGAAGCCACCAGAATGATAAGGAGCATTCGATTAATAAAAGGCATAGTTGTTTGGTTTAGTCGTGGAATGGCGGTGAGCCGGTGAGAGGCAACTTTAAAGGGGGCAAAATTAGGAATTAGTGGGTGTGCAAAAATTGGTCATGGATATTGTAATGGCGGAGATTGGGTGGTGTGGCAACGGTGCTAGATTGAGAGAGATGTTGGTTGATTTGATATGTATGGTAGATGTGATGTTGAATGTGGTGTTGGAAGTGAAGAGAAGACTAGAGAAACCACGTCCATAAAGAGGTTAGCTACGTTACATCGATACTCTCTTCAAGCCTAGGTGTTGCATATCGAATCGACACGACGCTCGACACGTGTTGTTGGAGGTGTTGACACCCGTATCGGAGAAGGATCGCGATTGAATTTGAAGTACCCGACGTGCGCACTAGATAGCATCCTTTGATTTCAAAAGGCTTTTGTAGCTCTTAAACTATGGTATGAGATAAAACAATACCCTCAAATACGACAGCCATTGAAGAAGGATGAGGAAAGAAGAAGAAGAAGAAGAAGAAGAAGAAGAAGAAGAAGAAGAAGAAGAAGAAGAAGAAGAAGAAGAAGAAGAAGAAGAAGAAGAAGAAGAAGAAATATGTGGTGTATATATAAAAAATAAATTTGGATTTTCTATGAAATACCCCTAAGGTTTTGCGTTTACTACAATGTATCCTTGAAAAAAAAAATCGTCCACAATATGCCCATGAGGTTTGATACCCTTCCACGATATAACCTTATTGTTAAATTTAACCACTCTTATGGTTAATATACCTTTTTAAAAATTAAAAAAACAAAAAAAAATTAAAAAGGGAACAACCATAACAAAAACAAAAACAAAGAAAAAAAAGATTGTAACCATCACCGAAAAAATATATTAAGATAATAAAAAATTAATGGTTAGTTATTATTGTAGAAAACGCAAAAACTTAGGGATATTTTATAGAAATTCCCAAGTAAATTTTTTAGTCAATATAAAAATGTGTACTGTACAGCTGTCATTGTATTTTTTGGAATGGAGTTGTCATTGACTCGTTGTCATTGTACTTTAATTACARTACTTTTATTTCTAACCATTCTTTGATTCTTAATTATCCTTTTATACTTATGAAGTAATTTTTAAAACCACAAAAAAGGTACAAATACTATAATTTTTTTTATTATCACTGGACTTGGTCCTGCTAACTTGTCTTCCCAAGTAAGTTTCATAATGTTTTTTTTACAAGTTCTATTAAGTTCTATTTCAGAAATTTTTTTTGCTTTTAATTAAAAGTTTCAAATTTTATTCCCGACACTTTCAATGGTAGCCGTGTCGAAAAAAAATAGTCAAGACACTCTACTGACCGTACCCCCGTATCCACTAATTTTCTAAACTAGAGTGTCGGATCCTCCAATCGTAATCGGATATGACACTCAAAAGCGAGTCTGTGCAACAAAGGAGGTTAGGTACTCATAAATCTACATTTAGGGGAAAGTGAAAACATAAGGCCAACCAAACATCATTAAGGAAATCAAGGGTCTCCTTTCTGTTTTTTCTCTCTAGATAACAACAATAAAAACAACCCCTAATAAATCTAGCCTTACAAGAGAATAAAAAATGAAGAGATATTCTTAAGGTTCCAAATATTAGGTGGAATATATATGGTCCTTAATAATTCAACTGTAGATTGATGGTACTCTATTAGGGGGCTAACTTTATAGATATACTCTTCGGGAAGACAGGATATTGAAAGCAAGTCGAATTTTTCATAATGAACTAAAAAAGGAGTTTAAAATTACTAATAGAAAATAAATAAAGATGTAACTAGTTAAATGAAAGGCAAAAGTGCCTGAAATCTATCCATTCTCAATACCGATAAATGGTAGACCAAAGAAAAGTCATGACATAAAAACAAATTAAATCAATTTAAGCTCTCTAAATTCACTTTACATGAGGGAGAAAAACATGAAAACAATCTATCTATAACTATATACTAAAATAGAATGATTATGATGCAATGATGACATCATTCTATCAATGTGTCAACCTCGCATCGCACGCCGTTGCAATGATTATACCATCAAGTCCACGTGTCAACCTCACATCGCACGGATGATGTCAGCAGCTCATTTTTTTTTTATAAAAATTGAATTAAATTAAATAAACTATTAAATACATTACAATAATTTTTTTTAAAAACACTTAAATAACATTTAATTTTAAAACCTTCTAGAAACTACTTATGCACGTAACAATTTTAAACAAGATTTTTTATATACTAAAGATAATTTAAATGCATTACAAAATAATCCATAGATAAGATAATTGCGTTTAACGTAGCTCTACATAAAACATTAAATTAAATTCAAATACATTACAAAATTAAATTATCTATTTCACATAAATTTTAGATAAACCTCATATAAACATACTACGAGTACAGTATATAACAAACCTAAACAAGTTAATATTTAAAATTTATATACACTACAAAATTAAATTAAATTTAAAAAATCTTCTAGAAACTACAAAGATAATTTAAATGCATTACAAAATTAAATTAAATTATGTACGGAGTACATCAGATGAACCTCATATAAACAAATAAACTTCATATAAACATACAGCAGTATACTCCGTATAACAAACCTGAAAAATTTAATATTAAATTTAACTACACTACAACATAAAATTAAATTTAAAACCCTCTAGAAACTACAAAGATAATTTAATTACATCAGAAAATTAAATTAAATTATGCGGGGTACATCAGATGAACCTAACATAAACAAACTAGATAAGAAACTCTAAATAAGCTTATCGAATTTCACGTCACAAACTAGATAAGATAAAATAATTGCATTTCACTTATAGATCTACATTTTTATGGCTCGCAATAGTTCGTATTCCGCCCGCAATACATATGTCAATTACTCTTTTATCCTTACTCCATCAACTCCACCTCTCTCTTTCTTCAAGACTTCTTTCTAGCCCAAACTTCTTTTCCACCACCTTAGACTACTTCGCCACCATGTAGCACCGACTCCACGTAGATCCGCCACCACCTAGTATCATCTTAACCACTAACATCACTCTAACCTAGCACAACCGGCGAGCTACAACTAAGGTCGAACCACATACGACATTGGATGGAAAAAGTAAGGCAATCGGGTACCTCGACTCCGATAAGTTTCAAGTGTATTTTTTTTAACATAGGTCCGACCTAGAAAGTTGTACTCGGCCACCGTCGTTAGGTCCATCCTAAAAAATCCACCCCATCGTTGGTAGGTCCGGCCAAAAAAGTCAAACCCACCATCGGTAGGTTCGACTTTCTAGGTCGGACCTATCGACGGTGGATCCGACTTTCTTGCCCGAATCTATCGACGGTGGACAATGGTTGTTTGCTGCGCAAGAGGCAGCGATGACAGTGGGAAAGGGGCGGCGGTGGCTGACATACGACGGTGGTGGAAAGCGTCAATAATGAGGGGTGACGAAGGTGGCAGCAACAAGGGGAGTTTGTTAAGGTGATTTGGTTGTGGTTTCGGGTGCATATCAGTGATAAGTGCCAAAAATGGTCACATTTAGGCACTTATTTCTCCTTTATTTTGGTCATTTTTTGTGTTTTCGATATCATTTTACTAGCTTTTTAGCTAGATTTTAACTTTATATAGTTTTGTGGAGTTTTAGTGGTTTTTGTAGGTTTTTAGCTTGATTTATCCTCATTCCTATTCCTATGCTCCTATTTGCAGGTATTGCGAGTGTTTACAAGTTGCCATGGTATGTATGTGCTAGTGATGTCCTTTGTTGCAAGTTGACTTGGTAATATTTGCAATGGTTGAGCTTTAAAGTAATGCTTCATGTACCCTAACACCTTCTTCGAGGAATATCTTTTTGCGCACTTAGAATTTGCATGTGACTTTTATTGGGTTGGAAAGTAGACTCCGAGAACTTTCTAACGGTATATTATAAACTGTAATCCGATCCCCGAGCGCGAAGTTATGGACATCCGAAGTTGAGGCAGTTCAGTAGGGCAAAGGAGTCTAGCCCGCGCATCTAGACTTGGCTCGGGCCTGCAGTTCCTCCTTCACTTTCCGGAACCAAAAAGGAGTGGGTGCGCATCTCAAGGATTGGCCCGCGCCTGGCCTGTGCATCGAGGCATGGCCCACGCCTCTGGACCTGCACGCGCAACATTCACTATTTTGCTCATTAATTTTGATATGCTAGGAATTTTAATGCAAGAAAATTTGAAATGAAAATTAGAGATCGAGAGCTTTCCAATGACATATGGCACCCCTCAATTGGAGCACTACATCAAAATTTATGGCCGTTTGAAAATGGAGTTGACTTTCGAGCATTCACTTATGTGAGTTTAGTAATGGYAAACTTGTAATATTTAGCAAAACTTGTTAGGAAGTAGTATATATAGTTGTGTGAGGAGAAAGTAAGTAGAGAATTAGAATAGAATTTTAGATTTACTTTTTCAGAAATTTTCTTTTCATCTTCATCTTCTTCATTCTTYCATAGCTAGGAGAGAGAGAATAGCTTGGAGTTCTTCATTGATTTTGCTCTAGATTCTTCATTTCTCAACCATTTGTAGCAAATTTTATATGCTGTCCATCTAATTTTTCAAGGTAATTTTAATTCTTGCACTTCTTTTCATTTCTAATTTTGTTTTCTTCATGTTTTTGCACATTTACGAATTTCTAGGTTTTGTGGGTTTGTTTGATGCTTTTGATTTCAACTTCTTTTGTTGATAGATAGTTTCCCCCTTTGTTTGTGATCACTTTGCAAGTAATTTTGTTCAATTTGGTAAAGTTTAGAGTTAGTTCTTGAATACCCATTTATATATATTTCAATTACTTGTTTTCATGGCAAATTCCTTGTTTTCTTCTATTGCTTTTGTTGTTTTCATGCTTCAATAATGATTAGTTAGTAGATTACTAGCTCAGGAGTGCTAGGAAGCCYATCTATAATCTATTAGTGTTAAGTTGATATAAAATACTCTTTCCAACCATCATTGTTGTCAAAATTGTGGTTTCTCTACCTTACTTTGCTTTGGATTTGGCCACCCAAGGTATTGGGAGTGAGAGTTGCCTTGATCAACCTTTGCAAGGGATTGGAAGGGTTGATAAGGGTATTAGTTTAGTATATTTTCAACTATTTCTTGTGATAGCTTGAGGGGACTTGGATTTAAGCAGGATTTGGGAGTGTTGGATGATTTTGGAAATGATTCCAACCAATTTGCTAAACTAAGATCACAATTACCCCCATTATTGGATTGAGATAATTACTTTGATTGGCACAAATTCCTTTTATATAGATCGGCATAACTAGTATGTATCTCCTAAGTGTTTTTGTATAATTGTTTTCAAAATCCTTTTTTCTAGTTCACTTGTAGCTTTAGCTTTCAAAAATTAAAATTCAAGTTTATTTCTTCCCCAAATTTGGTTGATTAAGCTCGAGTACTCAAATTGATCCTTCCTCGTGGTTCGACCCTTGACCTGCCTACTATACAAATTCAAATTTAAGTTTARCAATTATAAATCTCTGTTTGATAGCCTCTACCTTGGAATCTAACGACCCTTGGTTTGAGGCACGTTAATAAGGAAAGGAGATGGGAAATTAAAAGGGAGGGGTAAATAACAAAATTCATGGAAATACATGGGCATATTACATATATTTGTGGGCGTGATTTAGTTCTTCACATTTTTAGGAATCACATAGATCTACATAAAAAAAATTAAATTAAATAAACTACTCCGTATTAAGTTTTAAATCTAAATGCATTAGAAAATTATATTTAAAAAAACCTTCTAGAAACTACAAGACAATTACATTTCACATAGTTCTACGTAAAAAAAAATGAAATTAAATAAACTATTAAGTTAACACGTATAAGATAAACCTCCTAGAAAATTGAATTTTCTGTAGAAAATACAAATCTTCACTTAATTTTTTCTATATATCATTCTATATAAACAACTTAAACATTGTCACTTAACAAGCTTTATTTTTCGCTCTTCAACTTCGTGTGTTTTTCCATTCTAAGTACACTACCTAAAACAGTTCCAAGTAACAATCAAAATAAAAATCTAAGCTTTCATTAGAATTTCGTACTAAATTAGTAAATACCGTGCATCGCACGAGTTCTAAACTAATATGGTTATAATAGCAATTGAATCTAAAAGAACTGCATCTGACAGAAAATACTAGAGCAACTTTAAATTCATACCTTAACAGGGCAATTWTCATGACCATGCAAAAGCCCATTTGATTTAATCTGAAAAAGATATAAAGCTGATACATTAGAACAGAACATCAAATACAACCCACAAAAAACGGGGAAAAACAATATCCCTGATTTACATAAAATAACCTTTCTAAAATCTACAACTTAATACTTTGAACTTTGTACCCCCATGTTAGGGTTCAGCTTTGGACCCATGCATAGTCGACGAAAAACATGCTTAGCATAGTAGTTCAAATGTTTCTACTTAAGCCAAAAAATATAATTATTTTTTATTCATCAATGTGATTACTTAGACAAAAAGCACATTGTTAGATATGAATATTTKTTAAAGGCTCCAAACAGAAGACCAATGGTAGCTTGGCCACAGACAAAGGGCAATAATCTGCAATGAGAATGGAAAATGACACAAATAGCACTCCATGAATTTCATGAGATGTATGCAAGTCTACACTTGATACTCAAAGAAGCATGGAAAATGAATCTTCACCTCACTTGCAAGCCAAGAAGCTATATATCACCATCTCTTGTCCCACATCAGGACTTGTAGGGACCCTATATATCACCCTATATATCACCAAGGGAAAAAACATTTCATGAAAAAGGCAAAACAAACGCACACCCTTGTTTCCGCTATGTTTAGTTCATAACACAAAGTTTCCAAATCAAAAAAAAAGAAAAAAAGAAAAAAAACACGCAAGACCACAATCTAGTTAATACCTCATGGCATATTGAAATTTAAAACTCTAGTTTAACATTTAAATATCCACTTAAATTAGTGAAAAATAATACTCAAACTTTTTCTTGAAATCCAACAAATCTAACTAGGAACTTAAGCAAAAAATGCAACATTGTTTGGTATGAAAATTTGTTGAAAGGCTCCAAATGTAAGACCAATGGTAGCCCAAATGGCTGCAGAGAGAAACAATAAATGACACGAATAACACTCCACAAATATGTCTACAGGTGTACACAAGGCACTAAAAGAAGAATGGAAAATGAAGGTGATGCATCTTCACCTCACTTGTAAGCCAAGAAGCTATGMTAAGACTATTATATGACCATAGGTATTGCACCATCTCTTGACATAGACTATCCAAATGAAAAATTACTCATGTCCACAATCTGGTCATACCTAATGACACATTAAAACTTAAAACACTTCTTGAAATCCACCAAATCTAACTTCAATTATAGTATTTTAAAGTGTGAAACAATTTAGCACTTGTTTCATCCCAAAATAAGTGTCACACTTTCCTCTTTTGATCGTCCACATCCAATCTCACCCTTCTTTTTATAGTAGAACCTCAGATTGATATAATGTTTAACTTACCTCAATATGTTTGCACTAAATAACAGAAATTAGTACCACTTCTTTCCTACTCCTAAAACTACATGCATTAGCAAGTGTGACAATTCACACATAGGGAGTTAGGCCATAGGGATGGAGGGTGTATGAGATTGATTTCTCTAAAAAAATGTGTCTTCTCTCTTTTTCTTCAAAAGAAAAAAAAAAAGATAAAAGCTTGGACTATTAGGTGCAAATCCTCACCACTCATGTTGTCTATACTCTAAAATAAATTCTCACGAGTCATGACTATAACACAATCATATCTTTTACTATCTTACTATTCGTACACGCATAATTAGTCTAATAAGATCAAAATWAAAGGCAATACTAAAGCTTTGCCAGCATCAAATGATAGAATTAAACAAGAAAAATCAATAACATGAAGCAATTCACATAAACATATTAGTTGGGTAGTAGATAGTAATATACTTTTAAAAGCTTTTTTTTTGGTTCAAAGTAACCATGGAATTTAGTGTTGGAAATGGAACAATGAATAAATTCCATTTAGAGTTTTTGGTTAAAAACATTGATTTAGTTCATAATAAGTTTTATTTCGTGCCATTTATTTTTAATGCTTTAGTAATTACAGAAATATTCTCTTGCTGATTGTAGTTATTTTGATTAATGCATAACTCTTCCCACAAGATATAAAACTTCTCCTTCACTCATCGGTAAAAGGGACCGAGAAAAAGAAAAATATTCATACACAAAAATGCCTTCTTTCTTAACTAGGCTTAGTTTGAGCAGTTCTCATCTGCTCCATTGAATACACCTTTGTMGTGGTGGTTGTGAAAACTTGGGAGTCGGTTGCCATAGAGAACATGTGTACGTGTGCAGGGAAATAACGACTTTAGGGCAGTGATAGTCTTCACGCCGCGACTGTTATCCTTTCAGATAATAAGTTTGTGCATATTGTTTCCTAAATTGTTTTCTATATTGTTTCTAAACTGTTTTTTTCCTGTTTACGGTTTTCAATTCTGTTTCCGTGAGTGTTTCTATCATTGCTTTTTTATTCTTTGTTTCTAAAACTGTTTTCCAAAGTGTTTCCACTTTTTGTTTCCAACAATAAGCATTACCACCGATATCATATCAGGATATTCGGTTAATAAATCTTTAAGAACAAGCTCCAAAACCTACAACCCCAACAAATCAAAGCAGGACAACATTAGCATAAACTGAATAAATCTAGGAATCGAGGGTTGCATGCTTCTCAGTGACTGACTGTTGGCTCGAGTGAACATATACAAGAAGGGGGGGGGGGGGGGGTGAATTGTATTGGAGGACTTGAGCACTTTTTGCGGAATTAAAAGCATTTTCTAACTAAGGATTCGAGACAAAATTTTCCAACACATGAACTCTCAAGACAAATGCTAAGAGAGGAAACATTGGCTTGATGCAACACAGGACTCTTCTATATTATATTAGGATGAAACACCTAAATACAATCTAAGACCCTCGTCTCTGTTCTATAGGAATTCTTGAACCCTGTTCTCAGTCACACTGAATTTCTTAACCCTCTAACTCTCGTTTCTCTGAAATCCCTCGGTTATGAAACTCACAACCCCTCGCTTCAATACGCTGAAAGAAGCACTTTACAACTCAATAAAGAATACCTAAATGCTTGGCAACATATGAAAGTAATGCTCTGATTGAATCTTTGCTCAAGTGTGTTGATTAATTATCAACTTAATGTATTTATCAGTAAGCGTTGAAACAAAGCAGTTAGTCCACTACCACATTACTCCCTTTTTTGGAGGAGTGATGCTTGTAGTGGACTTGACTACCATAGTCAATAACCAGACTCACCTTTCTTTTTAGCTGTTATTGTTTTTAAAAAACTCAGGTTAGTTGGATAATATAAAACCAGTAACACACGTTTTCCTTGTAACTAACTTTCCTATTTTTAAGGAATCGTAAAAAAACACACGAGATATTTTTTTAAAGATAAAACCGTTATACCAATAGACATAATATAAGTTTTTAAGAAAATATTTAATAAAAAATAATCTTTAATTATTTATAAAAGATTTTTATTTAATCTATATGAAACAGATCTTAGGCTTTTAGATATCTTTATATAAAATAACGGATTAAAATTCTTTAATAAAATAAATCACAAACTTTAATATTATTTCCTTTATCCTTTGAGCAATTATTTCATATCTTAATGCCAAATAGTACAAATAAATCTAGAAACCCTAAATCTATTGTACCACAATGTCGAGTCATATTTTCCAAGGAACTCAACCTTCCTTGATCTTGTCGAGTCATCTTTTCCAAGGAACTCAACCTTCCTTGATCTTGAACTTCTTCCTTGAGTTCTTCCAAAGCTTCTACTAATCACAGGAGCTCCTTCCTTTTCCTAAGGATGTCTTTGATCCATTAAGATTCCTTGAAGTTTGGATTCTTTAAAACACAACACTAAACACATATGTTAAACAATAATGCATAGAGTTTGCTTTGTTGGTTTGGAGTGCCATTCACCAAAACTTAAGGTTCAACACTGACCCACTTATCAAGAACTTTCATTTCTTGTGCCAATTGCAATGAAATTGTAAGTATGGAAATGGGGGTAAAAATTAAGAATTGAATTGAAGAAAGTGAAATAGTAGGATAGAAAAAGAGATGGGACTTACTCGAAGTTGCTGTCAGAGGAAGTAGAGAGGAGAGAGCAGAAGGAAAGTGGGTCCCAAAGTTTAGTTTTGAGTAGGCTCAAGGCTTCTTCTACTGGTGGTTGACACATGTTAAGTATCGTGGCCCACAAGTACTAGGAGAGTATGTAGCCTGCGATGAAGGGAAGGAAAATTGGAACGCAAGCGGAGGTTAGAGCGGCGTGTAGCGGTGGTAGACTACCTGAAGTTCTTTGTAAATGCTTAGTTTGGAGCTGCGTGTAGCGGTGGTTAAACTACTTGAAATTCTACTTGAATGGTTGGAGTAGAGAGAATGAGTCGCGGTGGAGTCACCGTCGTCGGTGAGTGGGTTTGTAAAGGTCGTTGAAAATGGTCGAAGAAACAAGTAGGCATCGAGAGTGAGAGACTCTAGTGATTTTTGTTTTTAATTTTTTTTATTATGGAGTAAAAAATAAGTTGAAGTTATTTTTATTTAACTCGACTGGTTACTCATTTGACCTACCACCACAAAATTAATCGCTCCCAAATCCACCATAAAATCAACTACCACAAAAGCAGTAACTCCAAAATCCACCACCGAAACAACAAAAATCGCCACGCCCAAAGTCACTAAAACCACCACTCCTAAAAAGCCTGCCACACTAACATCAAAGGGTTCCTCACCAAAACCAGTTGAGGAATCTAAGCCTGAGGAGTCAGAAAAGGAAGAGGAGTTTGAGAGGATGGACGAGTTTGAGATAGAAAAGGATTTGAAGTCGGCTTCTGAGTCAGAATCGGTTGAGGAGAAAGAAATTGAGCTTGAAAAGGATGATGTTATTTGATCCATGAGAAAGGAGATGAAGGCGAAAAAAGTTGTTTCAAATAAAGTGCCGTCAAAAGCGGTTAAAGAAGTTGAGAAGGAGGTTGTCAAGCCTATAACCAAAAGCAGCCAGCCTAACCTGCTAAGTCCAAAACCCCTACACCCAAAACCACACCCAAACCAGTTGAGATGATTAAGAAGAAGGTTTTGGAGGAAGATGCTAAAGTTAAGGGGGAAGAAGCTTAGAAGGAGGGTGCAAAGGTTGTTGCTAGCTGTACGGGCGCTGGGGCTCAACGGGCTGGACTGGGTCCGGTCCATATGCTCTGGGGGTTATAATTTAAGGGCGGCTCGGTTTGTTTGCTAGTGTTGAATTTTTCGCTTTTGCATATTGTGAGTATGCCTGGAGTTGTGTGTTTATACTCGAAATGAGTAAAGGAAGTCCCCACCGCACTTCTTTCGGGAAGCTGCGAAACCCGATTTAAGCCTTGCCTATATTTGCCCAAAGCAAGGCGAAGGACTCCAAGTCTGGTCGTGCACCAAAGGT
>SNQN01003925.1:10932-22462 GCA_008642245.1 Bassia scoparia | reverse complement strand
TCCAAAAGACAACAACAAACACATTTCCGTTTTAAACCCTAAACATGCAAAGTTACTAGGCGGGTTGTTTAACAGAATATTATGTAGATAGTGTATAGTTTTTTGTGGCATGTGATGTTAATTCCGTATTCAAGGAGTCTAATGCCGATTGTCCATATTTGTCTTATTAGGCGTGAGAACACGAAGTTTGTCGATCTTTGTTAAAGCATATTAAGAGTGTGAGACAAGCATGCAAGCACTCGTGCGAGGTATTGAAAATTATACCTTAAGGTTTCTTTTAATTTGAATTGCCAAGTTGTAATAAGTCAATATTACATGCAAATTTACATAGAAAGTCGAATTTCTAAACAATCATGCAAAATGGTGTTTAGAATTGAGATGTTGGCCTCAAATAACCTACCTCGCAACACGATGTCGAAGACAGAGGACTTAGCTTTGGACCCTTAGGAACCCTTGTCAAGCCTTGGAACCTCCTAGATCTAATGCAAAAGATTGTTTTTGTATATGTTTATGTGTGTATGAGAGAGTATTTGTGTGAGAGAGGGAGAGTTTGGACGTGGGAGAGAGAGAAGCAAGTGTATGAGGCATCCAAAGTTGCAAAATGGTCGTGGGGGGGGGGGGTGTTGTATTTATAGGCAAGGACCAAAAAAGGAAGGGTTTTGGGCATAATTAAGCCCAAAACTGGGCGTAATTGCGCCCAACCTGGGCATAATTGCGCCCAGGTTTTTCCTTGTTTTTATGGTCCAAACTTGCCTAGTTTTGCTTATTTTGTCGGTTTTGTTTTTGGTAAAAATTAATTTCTGCCTTAATCGATGCTCAAGCGTGCGTGAGACGCTAAAGGATGAATGGAGATATCCTTGGGGAGCAAGCCACAGCCAAGGAAGGTTTTGGCAGGTTCCGGAAACTTTCGTTTCGTTCAGTGTAGTGGTTCGCTTAAAAAATTCATAAATATTAAAACATAAACCGAAAAAATATGGAAAAAATATTTAAAACTGCCTTGTGAAATGCAGTACTTTGTGTTAAAATTTCGTGAATTTTGGAGCTGTTTTGACAACTTAATTAATCATTACAAAATTAATTAAATTGTAGGAAACTCCGAAAAAACGCAAAAATGTTTAGAGTAATTCAGAAAAATCCTGAAAAATTCAGAAAATGTATAAAAATAAGTTAAAATTATTTGAAAATTAAAAATTATTTTTTGAGGTGCTAAATGCTTGGAAGAGGTGCTTGGTGTAAGGGAACTTGCCTTTTTTAGGGCCTGTCAAGGTCCTAACACTCTCAATTTGACTTGTGTATTGCAAGGGGTGTCTTATCATTGGCCATCTTGGGATAGGGACAAATGTAGGTATCTATAGAAGCCCCTACTTTGGCTTAGTTTGTAGAGAGGAAAATTTCGTAAAACGAAAGTCAAAGTACCAAGTACCTGCAAAACAAATGCATTAGTTTTACCTGCACCTACGGTTGCATGTTGCTGATGCTTTGGCTTATGTTTCCACTTGTGGTTTTAATTCCACCGAGGATTCCGTGCTTCCGCCTATGGTTATGATTCCACAAGTGATTTCGTACTCCCGCCTATGGTTCTGATTCCATTGGCGGTTTTTTGCTTCTGCCTATGGTTTTGATTCCACTGGCAAGTATTGGTTGTGTTTAACCTATGGTTCTGATTCTATCGGTGATTTCGTACTCCCGCATATGGTTTTGATTCCAATGGCGATTTTCGCTTCCACCTATGGTTCTGATTCCACTGGCAAGTATTGGTTGTGCTTCCACCTATGGTTCCGATTCCACTGTGGATTTTTGTGAGTATCTTCACCTATGGTTCCGATTCCACCAGTGACTTTTGGGAGGATCTCCACCTATGGTTCTGATTCCACCGGTGCTTCTATGCTTTTGCCTATGGTTCTGATTCCACTGGCAGTTCTTGCAAGTAATGATTATGTTTCCACCAATGGTTTTGATTCCACTGGGAATTTTTGTGAGAGTTGATAGTATCTCACCTATGGTATTGACTCCACCGGTGTATTTTGCTAACTGGTTGTCCGCCTCGAGGCTTCCGTTAGGACTTCCTAGGGGATTTCTATTTCAATGTCCACTCCGATGCCGCCATTAGGACTTCATGGGGAAATGCTGTGGTGTTCGTATCGTTGCCTACATTTGGACTTCCTAGGGAAGATGAAACACTTTCTAATCAATGACTCCGTTTGGACTTCTTTGGGGAAAATATTGTGAACGTCCATATCGATGACTCCATTTGGACCCGGTGCTTGCTTGATCTGCTTTATCCCATCTAAACTAGTCGTCCGGGAAGATTAATATGATTATAATGTCGCGTATAGCCACGATCGCGTATAGCGAATGTCTTTTTGCTAGTGTGTGCTGGATCTGCTTTATCCCATCTCGGCTAGTCATTAGGGAGAACTAAAATGGAGGTAACGTCGCGTATAGCCACGATCGCGTATAGTGAATGTATTTATACTGGTACGTGTTTGATCTGCTTTATCCCATCTCGGCTAATCGTCAGGGAGAACTAAAATGGAGGTAACGTCGCGTATAGCCACGATTGCGTATAGCAATGTCTTTTTATTGCTGCCTGCATTGCATATACACAATCGGGCTAACTCTTGCTGTTTGCATGCTTGTGGTGGATGTTGCGACTTCTACTAGGGAATGTGTACTTTTCACGCATGGGTTTGGTGCCTAGGTTATCACGCCATGCACAGCTTGCTCGATGACCCATGATGATGCGGTGGACACCTTGAGACACTCTGATTTTGAATGGCGAACTCCAACACCCTAGGAAGATTTTTCCGCCGCCTAAACCCAACTAAGGTGAGCTTCAATTCCTTTTACTTGTATGTTATCTTTTAATGCTTGTGATTTTAACCACATCTTGCTCCAGGTTGAGTGGCGCCCATGGAGGCGAGTAGGAAATGTAAGGCCGAGAGGGTTTGCTGCAGCGGACGATCTTACTAAAAGGCGATGTATCTTCTGGGGGCCTCAAGGGCCTGTTTGGTACCTTGGTGAGAGTTTGGTTAGGCAACATAGTTGTTCCGAGCCTACAGTGCCTTATGATCCTCCAAATACTATGATGGATGAGGATCTGCTAGTTATTGTGTTGTATAATGACTTGAGCCATGGTGAGGCAGTGGAGTACTAGCTCTTGCTAGGTGCTAAGGGGCCAGGATGCCTATGAGCGCTTCATCAAAGACCGGCTAGCCCCCCAAGTCAAGCTACTTGCCGAGGTATGAGTCTTGTTTATCAAAACCTTTTCTGTGCATTTGTTTTCCGTCAGTTGTGCACTAACTTTAGCTTGGCTTGTGTAGCCTGACTACGACCTCGGAGAGATCCCCTTTGCTGACTTGAGGATTCATCTAGGCTCGGACGAGTTTATTGAGCCTGCCCCTCTAGCTGCTAGACATGCTCAGAACTCGATTCCCTTTGTCAGGTAGGGGATACTTTATTTGCTTGATTTCGTCCTTCCATGCCAATATTCACTCATGTGTTGACTTGCTTGACTTGTGAAATAGAAGCCTCGGGCAGGTGTCGCGGGGCTGCTAGGAGTGATAGATGCTTGGAGATACTTCTATGGCCAGCTGAGAGACTCATTAAGTGCACCAAATCTTGTTATTTCAATTCTTTGCAGGGTCAGGAACTCATTTTTGTTTGGAAAATCCTATTGCGGGTTCGTCAGGGCAACGATGAGGATGTTGACGACGACGACGATTTACGGATGAGACTAGTCTCAAACTAGGGCAAGACTTCGACCTTACCGGGCACAAGGTTTACGAGCGGCGCTTCGACTTCTTGTTCTTAGCCCAGACCTTCGACTCAGTTCACAATACCAGGGACCCCTTCTGTAGTTTCTTTCCCTGACGAGTTACTGGATGAGTTTGCTTTACAAGTACTGGCTTCACTTGGCTTTTCGACGTGCCTCGAGCAGTAGATGTACCTGCCACCTATAGGGAAGGGGGGTGACCCTGGCTTTGCATTGGTTGACTTTAGGACTTAGCTTAGACCTATTTAGAATTATTTGTTGACTTTTGCTTGACTTGACTTCACTTGACTCGACTCTAGCTTAGACTCAAGTGTTTGTGTAAATATGCCTAGACTTGTGTACGAATCTAGACACAGCTCATTTTTTAATGCCGAGTTTTGACTACGACTTGCAAAAGCCAACTTGCAAACTATGTGAAATGGATGTATTGGAACTTCTAAGACGATGTCGATCATCTTGTATTGTTGCGTATGCTGCGTTGCGTTGTTGAGGCGAATGTCGGCTCATTTCTCCTTGAAAATGCAGGGAAGGAACTAGGTTTGGTCAAGAACTACGTGCCAAAGTGCATGGGAACAAGCAAGAGGAGCAAAATCGGCCAAAACAAGCATAAACTGGGCGTAATTGCGTTCAGAAACTGGCCTATTTTGCTCGATTTTTTATTTTTGGTAAGTTTGTTCTGCCTAATTTTTATAAATGGGGGTTTATGCACGCCCTAATTCATTATTACAGCCTCTAAAGTGCTTTAAAACCTCTCTTACATTACTTATACTTCATTTAATTCATTACATAAAAGAATTTTGTAACAAATCAAATGAGAGGGATTTTTCTAATGCTTTAAATTATGTTCTTCGAAACTTGCATGCTCGCAAAAAGGAGGACCTTGACTTTAAGGTATGTAAGCCTCAATACAAGTCTTCTTTATGCTGCTAGAAGCCTGTGGGACCCATTGATGCATTGTTTTCGTCTTCGGGACAAATAAATCGCTCCTTTACCTGAACAACTTGGTGCTATTATTACTTGGCCTGTTGTAAGTCTCCTTTGCATTCGTAATACCGCTAACTATTTTGTTGACGAATATGAGCGATATTTGAGACTTCGTCCAACTATTTCACAACGCATAGTGCATGTTCGGGAAATTGACTTGGTTGCCTTAGTTAATTACATTGCTAGTGATGCCTCTTGCCGCAAAGTTTACCGTAGATGTGCTATTATGATTTGCTTGTTTGCTCGCTTCTTATGTGTTCAAGGCAAGCCGGCCGATTGTTGTTCATGCTAGCATAATTTCTATTGTTGAGCATTGCGAAGCTAGCCGTACTCCTGTGCCGTTGTGCACGGGGGAGTTATTCATGATGCTTGACCGCCTTAAAAGGATGCCTCGTTTTGTTGCAGGTACAATGTATTTGCTTGAATATTTGCAAATTAGTGCATTAATACAAATATTATTGCTTGTTTATTGATGTGATGACTAAATATTGCACATGCTGTTTTTTTTGACAAATTTGGCTGATGGAGCGTTTGAGCCTAGTTGAGGCGCCATAGAATCCCGTCAAATACTTTGCTAAGGGATTATTTTCCCGTAAGAGGGTCCTTGTCAACAAATCGCAGCATGAGTGGATTCTTATGCTTGTTGACCGTGGCATTCTTATGCGATGGACTCTCCCTTAATGGGGTATTAAGAGTATGGTGCTTACTGGCTTGTCTCCATATTTGCGTGTGGCTAGCTTGACCACGTTAACCTTTATTTCCCCTCAAGGTTGATGAGACAGTTTGGGAAAGTTCAGCTTATTCCCGCTGCTGACACAGTTCGACTTGAGGATAAGCGCTTGCATTCGAGCATTGTAATAGAATGGGAGAAATACTGGGAATCCCATTCTACACTTGAGGTGACCCTACTGATGTAATGGGTCGTGCCGAGGCAAGACGTGCGGAGCAGAAGGACCATGCTAAGAGTAATAGACTAGGCTGTGACTCTATTGAGAGCCCTGATGCTAAGTCTAGAGCTGTTTCCACTAAGGACAAACTTAGTCCTAAGAAGGTGTCAGTTTGGAGTAGGCTTGAAAGACTTCCTCCTTTAAGGATTGACTCAAATGTTGCTAAAATAAGACTTGGGCCTAAAGAGGTGCTTGGAGGTGATGCTAAAGGAAAAGGGAAGGATGCTGTTGAGGATAGACCCAAGAAACGCAAATGGATGAGGAAGCCTAAAGGTGAGAGCGGGTGTAAGGAAGGATGATGCCAAGGTGTAAGAAGAGGAGAGGAAGGAGTGATTGCTTTTTTCCACAACTCTCATTTTATTTAACGTTTGTTTATTTAGGAGTTAATAAAGCGATTAGCCTGCGAGCTGCCTTTGCATGTAATAAGTGAACTTGGAGCTTGAAGTTTCCTTTTGTGTTGTTGTTGCTCAATTTTAATTACAAGTAGTAATAAATTACAAACTTGCATTGCTTTATAAACGTTGTGTTTACTTTGAGCATGTTGAAGAAAATTTCATTCAATTGCCGCCTGACTATTGTTCACTTGCTAATCTTAAAACAAGTAGGGCACTTGTTATTGTGGCCGAGTCCCAAGGCGAGGCTGCCTACGTATCACATAAGGAATCAGGCCATCCGTAGTTCTGATGCATGGTGCTATTGTGTTGCTGAGACGTGGTGCACGTGTATGCCTTAGACGTAGCACTTCTTGAGCTGGTCTAAGTTGGTGAGAATGTAGAAATTATCACCATTCATGTCCATTAGTTGAACTACCCCTTATGGTAAGATATTTTGACAATGTAAGGACCTGCCCAATTAGAACAAAATTTGCCCCGAGGGTCTAGGACTGTTTTGCGAAGTGCTTTAAGAACCAATTCACCTTCTTTGATGCTCTTGACTTGACTCGCCGATTGAAGTACCGTTCGACCCTCTTTTGGTATGCGTGCACATGATGCAAGGTTGCTAACCGTTTTTCGTCGAGCAAAGTTAACTCGTCGAATCTTGCCCTTACCCAGCATTCCTCTTCTGGGAGCTTGCTTTCGAGGACAATGCATAGAGACGGGATCTCTTGTTCAACTGGTTGAACAACTTCGGCACCATTGACTAGTGAGAAAGGAGTAGCTCCCGTTAAAGGGCGAATAGAGGTCCTATAATCTCATAGAGCGAAGTGTAGCTTTTGCGGCTAATCTCGATAATTTTCTGTCATTTTAGAGATAATTGTTTTGAGATTTTTGTTAGCTGCTTCAACTGCCCTATTGGCTTGTGGCCTGTATGGCGATGACTTGTGGTGTTGAATCTTATATTTGGCAATCATATCTACACATTCTGCTTGAAAGTGGGTGTCGTTGTCACTAATGATTTCGTGAGCGACTTCATAGCGACAAATGATGTTGTTTTTTTATGAATATTGCCACGTGCTTAGCTTGGAGCTTTGCATATGATGCTGCTTCGACCCACTTTCAACCCACTTTATGAAGTAATCTATGGCCACAAGTATGAATTCATGACCTCCTTGCCCTGACGACATAATCTTCCGTACTATGTCTATTCCCCATGTAAAGAAAGGCCACGGAGAGAAAAATATGGATAGGAGAGATGGAAGAACATGCTACGCGTTGGAGTATTTTTCGCAGGTCTCGCATGTACTAACGTGTTGCATGCAATGCCTTTCCATGGTGGTCCAGTAGTACCCCCAACTTGATGATCTTAGATGCTAGGAGCCTGCTATTTATGTGGGTGCCACAAATCCCGTCATGGACATGCTCCATAATCGTTTTGCCTGCTTGTTGAGTGATGCAAATTAGGTGAAGACCATTGTAGTGGCGCTTGTAGAGTTTTCTGCCTTGAAGTAGGTATTGAGATGCGAGATGCCTTTGAGCTGTTTATTGCTTTTCTATTGCATTAGAAGGGTATTCGCCAGTTTCTAGATAGTTTTTGATGTCTTTGTACCATGGCTCTTCCGGATCGAGGTTGGGCACCTCATTTGTTTCGTCTAAAGTGCAGACGTATACTGGTTCTTGTCTTCGTTCAATGACTAAGGGCATTTGGGTTACTAAACTCGAAATTCGCACCATGGATGCGAGCTTTGCTAGTGCATCTGCGAACTGATTGTCTTCGCATCGTAGGTAGGTGTATTCGACTTCGTCTATCTAGGATGTAATGTTCTCAAGATAGGACTGATACGGAGCAAGGCTTTAACTTCGTACCTTCTATTGGCCTTAAATTCGATTTATGATGAATGATGAATAATCATATACCCACAATCTCTTAACGTTAAGTGCAACGGCGGCTTGCAATCCTAGAATACATGCTTCGTACTCTGCGACATTGTTAGTGACGACGAAGTCGAGCTTGACGGAAATTGGAGTGTGCTCCTCTTGTGGTGAGATTAGAAGCACTCCAACTCCACATCCCTTTTGATTAGATGCACCATCAAATTATAATGACCAACTGTCTTCCTCAGTCATCATAAGTTCCTCATCTAGAAAGTCAAAGTCCACAGGAAGGACTTTATCTGGAGAGTCTGCTGAGAATTCAGAGACAATATTACCTTTGATGGCTTTTTGAGGCACGAACTTAACGTCAAATTCGGCAAGCATAACCATCCTTCTAGACATGCATCCGTTGACTACTGGCCTTCCAAAGAGGTATTTTAGAGGATCCCCTTTGCATACGATGTGTACGGTATGTGTGAGCAAGGAATGTCGAAGCTTTTAAGATGCCCACACTAAAGCCAAGCATACTTTCTCTATGGAAGAGTATCGTTCCTCCTATGGTAGAAACTTCTTTGTTGAGGTAGTAGATAGATTTTTGCTTGCCGTCGATTTCTGAGCGAGCATTGCTCCAGCGGCGGTGCTTATTGTTGTAAGATAGAGCCATAACGGATGCGCAGGGCGAGCATGAGCTAACACAAGAGGATTGGTGAGGTATTCTTTGATCGTGTCGAAAGCTTGTTGGCGACTATCATCACATTTCTTGGGTGCACCTTTCTTCAGTTTCTTGAAGATGGGTTCACAGACCATCGTAAGCTTGGATAAGAACCTGCTATTGTACTAGAGTCGACCCAAGAACCCTCGGATCTCCTTTCATATTGTGGTAGCCTAAGTGACATGATTGCTTTGAACTTTTTTTGATTGATCTCGATGCCTCGAGAGCTGATGAAAAAACCTAAGAGCTTGCCTGAAGTGACCCTGAATGCACACTTTTGCGGGTAGAGACGCATGTTGAATTGTTGGAGTCTTTGGTAGAACTTCCATAGTGCAAGGGCATGTGCTTCGCGGTCCTTTAACTTGACGATCATATCATCGACATAGACTTCTACGTCTTTGTGTATCATGTCATGAAGCAGAGCAGTGACAACTCGTTGGTATGTGGCGCCTGCATTTTTGAGACCAAAAGGCAATACAATGTAGCAATATAGCCCCCATGGAGTGGTGAAGGTTGTCTTTTCCATGTCTCCTTCAGTCATTTTTACTTGGTTGTACCCTGCATACCCATCCATGAATGAGAGCAAGGCGTGATCTGATGTGTTGTCTACGAGAACATGTATGTGTGGTAGAGGGAAGTCATCTTTCGGACTTGCTTTGCTTAAGTCACGAAAAACTACAGACATTTGAACCCGTCCATCTTTCTAAGGTACTGGAACCACATTTGCTATCCATTGAGGGTAATTGACGACCCTAATGAGGCCTGCATTGTGCTGTTTGATGACTTCCTGTCGAATGTTAAGGGCAACATCTTGTTTCATGCGGCAAAGCTTTTGTTTGACTGGCTTAGCCCGTTAATGAGCGGAATTATGTGCTGTGCGATGTCTGGATCAATCCCTGGCATGTCTTCATAAGAACCAAGCAAAAACATCATGGAATTCTTTTAGTGTTGCAACCAGTTTATCCCTTTCTTGCAAACTCAATGTCAAACCAATTTGTATCTCCCGTGGCGTGTCGTTGTTGGAATCCTTTCAGTGTTGTAACCAGTTTATCCCTTTCTTTGGTCATTGCCATGAAACCCTCTTGTTCAGCTAAATGGGTGATTTCTTGGCCAAATAGGAGTCTCAAACCTTGTTCTTCGAGGACATCTAGGGTAAATGCCTTGCTTGTGGGGACAGGATCCCCGTCTACAAAGTTGCAGTCGCCGAAAATCTCAAGTCTTGGATATCTATTGCCATCCGTTCCTGTGAAGTGCTATGGGAATTCGTAGTACGAAAACTCATCCCCTTCTTTGAAGAACTATCCATTGAGAGTGAGTGGATATGGACCGAGATTTATGTTGCATTCGTCCTTCTTCTTAGAAACTTTGTTGCGTAGAAACTCTAAAAGCTCTTTATAGGAAGGAATGTATCCCAAATCGAACCTGTCATTCTTCGGTGCGGGTTCCCGGAAGAGAGTTGCTTTTGCTTTGCGCAGTTCGAGTGTCATCTGGGGAAGTATCCCTTGTCTCGTAGGAGCGCATTGACCACCAAGTTGGAATGTGGATGGAAGTCAAAAGGGACCTTGTCATCTTCTAAGACTGCTACGGCAAAACCCAACAATTGTTATCGTTCTCATCATGCTCGACATGGATTATGGTTTTGCTTGATTGCTTCAATTCTCCTCGGAGATGCATCGATGGTGATAGGCTCACCTTCTAGAATGAATCTCACCTTTTGGTAGAGTGTGGAAGGGACGGCTCCTAGTTCGTGAAGCCATGGCCGTCCTAGTAACAAGTTCAAAGTCGGCTTGATGTCAATCACATGGAATAAGACTCTTCTTTCAAACGATCCTATAGTAATGTTGAGCCATACTACGCCTAGAGTATCCCTCTTGTTGTTGTCATAGGCCCGAATAGACAGATTATGAGGTTGCATTTCATTTTGAGAGGTACCTAGCTTCTGCGCGATCCTTAGTAGACTGACGTTGATTGCGGAGCTGTTGTCGACTAACGTCATAGGCACGTGGAGATTCTTTCAAATGACATTAATATAGAGAGCTTTGGTATGATCGCAACCTTCCATTGGGAGATCCTCTTCTGAAAAGGTAATGGAGGGAGTATAAGAATCCCGCATGACTAATTCCACCATTGCCTCGGAGTAGTGTCATTAGGCACATTCATTCAAGTGAGTCCCTAATGAAGTGCATCGCGATGACTCTTTGAAGACACTATGAGTTGTCATATGTTCAAACCTGCCTTTATCTTCTTCGACTGTTTGATGATGAGATTCTCTTCATGTGGAGGAGAAGGCCGACGCGGTGTGACTTGAGCATTTGGCGGGTTAGAAGAAGTGTTGAGTCGGCCCGACCTAGTGATAACCTGAACCTCCTCGGACTTAGGGGAAAGTGATGGACCATAAAGGGCTTCAAAGACTGCGTTTTCCTCCTGGAAGGTAGTGGTTAAAGTAGTTTAAACACCCCCGTTTATGTAAACCCATTCGTCATCACTATCCCATATGCCATTGACGTGATGGAAGAGGTGCGGTATGACTAGTTGAGGAAATGGTTATCTTATTGGTGCATTGAGAGAGGTAGGATCGAAGGAATCCTCATCGCTTTCTATAATGGTCACCTGGGCATATTGTTTAGATCCTTCGAGAGGAAAGGGGAGACGACCGCTGTCTATCAAGTCTTAGATTGCTTCCCTCAATGTATGACATTCTTCAGTGTCATGGCCATGTCCTCTGTGGTACTTGCAAAAATTGTCTATGCTCCATTTAGGAGGCCTTTTCTCCAAAGGAGGATTAGGAGTAGGGCCTTTTGGAGTAATGAAGCCAATCGCCTTGAGGTGCTCAAGGGCTTGGGCATAGTGCATGCCTAGC
>SNQN01003925.1:0-10030 GCA_008642245.1 Bassia scoparia | reverse complement strand
GAATCGTATATGCGAAATGAAAAACAAAAGTCCAGTCACCAAGAGTCTGTTGCTACGTTATCGAACAGGTAGGTCCGGGTGTCCAAGAGGGTCCTATGATTAGGCATAGAACGGTCCTTAACATATCCAGCCTGTTGTGATGATCAAAGGAGGTCTAAACCATTACAACTTTGTAGGGCACGCAGCCGCACRTCATGGTGGGGATGGGCATCAAGCTTAAGAGTTGGTTACATAGGTAGTGCACCAGCRCCAATCTTAAGCGAGCCCCCCCGGTCTTGTCTCAAGTGTTGAACTCACTTATATGAGACGTGTTTCATAGAAAATGGAAACTCCGTGCCAACGACCTAAGTTATGTGCAATGCAGGATACCTAACACAAAGCTGTCTTAAGGACGCCGAAATCACATAAAAATTCGAGTATTGTCCACATCACTAATGGTAATAGCTTTAGTGAACTCCCCAGTGGWGTCGCTAGAAAACTGTACGGATGCCAAGGCTTCAAYGGGTTGGACTAGGTCCGGTCCATCTGCTCCAAGGGGTACAATTTAAGGGCAACTCAGTTTCTTTRCTAGAATTGAATACTTTCCTTTTGCATATTGTGAGTATGTCGGGAGTTGTGTGTTTATACTCGATATGAGTAAAGGAAATGGCCATCGCACTTCTTTTCGGAAGCTTTGGAACTCGATTTAAGCCTTGCCTAAAATTGCACAAAGCAAGGCGAAGGACTCCAAGTCTGGTAGTGCACCAATGGTTTGGATYAGGGGACAAGGGTAAGSGYGAAGTAGTGCACAGCATYCCCCTACGCCTAGTGGCCTCTACTCAGTTATTGTGAGTTCATTGTCCAAAGGACAACAACATACATATTTCTGTTTTAAACCCTAAAAATGCAAAAGTTACTAGGTGGGTTGTTTAACATAAGACTATGCAGATAGTGTCTAGATTGTTGTGGCATGTGTTCTTAATTCCGTATTCCAAGTTCCTAATGTCAGTTGTCTTATTAGGCTCGAGAAAACGAAACTTGCTAGTCTTTGTTAAATCATATTAAGAGTGTGAGAGAAGCATGCAAGCACTTGTGCGAGGAATTGAAAATTATGCCTTAAGGTTGCTTTTAATTTGAATTTCCAAGCTGTAATAAGTCAATATTGCATGCAAATTTACATAGAAAGTCAAATTTCTAAACAATCATGCAAAAGGGGGTTTAAAATTGAGACGTTGGCCTCAAACCTACCTCGCACCACGATGTCGAAGACCAAGGACGTAGCTTTAGACCCTTAGGAACCCTTGTCGAGCTTTAGAACCCTTAGAACCTCCTAGATCTAATGAAAAAGAGTGTTTTTGTATGTATTTGAATGTGTTGGTGTGTGTATGAGAGAATATTTGTGCGAGAGAGGGAGAGTTTGGACGTGGGAGAGAGAGAGAGAGAAGCAAGTGTATGAGGCATCCAAAGTTGCAAAATGGTTGTGGGGGTGGTGTATTTATAGACGAGGACCAAAAAAGGAAGGATTTTGGGTGTAAGTACGCCCAAAATAGGGCATAATTKCACCTAAACATGGGCGTAATTCCGCCCCGGTTTTTCCTCCTTTTTCTGGTCCAAACTTGCCTAGTTTAACAAATTTTGTCGGTTTTGTTTTTGGTAAAAATTTATTTTTGCGTTAATCGATGCTCAAGCATGCAGGAGAAGCTAGGGGGTGAATGTGGACATCCTTGGGGAGCAAGCCATGTCCAAGGAAGGTTCCAAAAGATTATGTTTTGCTTGGTTTTGTGTTTTCGTTAAAAAATTCATAAATATTACTCCATAAATCRAAAAMAWTAGAAAAAAWWTTTCAAATATTCCTTGTGAAATTTAGTATTTTGTGTTAAAATTTCGTTAATTTTGGAGCTATTTTGATAATTTAATTAATTATTGAAAAATAAATTAAATTGTTGGAAATTCCGAAAAATTGCAAAAATGCTTAGAAAAATTCAGAAAAATCCTAATTTTTTTTAGAAAAATGTCTAAAAATAAGTTATAATTATTTGAAAATTAAAATTTATTTTTTGTGGTGCTAAATGCCTGGAAGAGGTRTTCGGTATAAGGGAACTTGTGCGTTGCAAGGGGTGTCTTATCATTGACCGTGTTGGGCTAGGGAGAAATGTAGGTRTCTACAATACCAAGGGCACCAGGTTGAAAACGGTTGCCAGGAAGGGTGTTGAGGCTTCCAAGGACAAGGAGGTTATGCAGGAAACACAATTAATTAGACTAGTCCCCAACAGGCAAAAAGACGAAACAGGCTACCATTATTGTTGCTAAGGGTTAAAAACCCAAGAAWAGTAAGTCTATCACTCCCAAATCTTTGGATGATTTAACGGGTAGGCAAATTTTTGTTTGGTATTCTACTGCTAAGAGTTGGGTTGAACAAAAGTTTTTGCATGATATTAAAGATACGTCAGAATTTCAGAAGTGGTTTGTGTTGTATGCTAAAGAGCTTAATGTGTTGATGCCACTAGTTAAGGAAATTTATGAACACCAGCACACTAAGGACGAAGGGTCCTACTTTGCATTTGTTAAGGACACTCCCACTATCTGAGAAAAGGTTGGCCCAYAGTAAAAGGTGTCACAGCAGATCAGGTTCCGACCAGGTTATTTACTAGTCCACTCGATCCTAAGTAGGGTTACACCATTGGCCACTTAAGGGACCAAATCATGAGGATATTTCATACAATAGCCTTAAAGATTGTGTTTCCCTGAGCACAAGGCTGAATAAGTGTACGTTTGATGGAAAGTGTTCTTATTTACTATATCATAGAACACATTCCAATCAACCTCCCTCCTATGGTGTTAGGACATATGATCTGCTATGTGGTGAAACCAAAGCATGCTCTACCCTATGGAGGTTGGCTGACCTTGGTATTCAACCACTAGAAAATTCCCATGATTGGGACGATGACAACATGTCTCACCTCACCAATTAGATAATAGGTTAGAAGGGCATGACATATGCAGGTGGTGTTCTGAAGATGAAAGATGAAGCTAAGGAGAATGCAGGTCTTGCTAGGGCYAGTGTAGAATTAGTTCAAGATACTTATACCTTGGTAAAGCAGTTGAGTGACCAGAACCAGATGATGTAGTACATGATGAATAGTGTGACTGAGATGTGTTCTGCACTGCAGGAATCCTACATATGTGTTCTAAAGGAACTGAAGAGCTAACTCCTACTGCTGATGATGAGGATGATGAACTAGTCTCTATGGATATTGAAGAAGAGGAGGAAGAGGAAAATGAAGAAGATGCTTCGGAGACTCTTGAGGAGGAAGAGGATGATGGAACTGAAAATGACTCTGGAGCTGATTAATTCTCTCTCTTCTTCTTATTCTATTTGGTGCGAACCCCTCTTACATTGAACTTTATATCTKGTTTCCCCCTTCCTAAATTACAAAAACATTGCTCTTATGTAATTTGGTTTACTACTAGTCTGTAATAACTATTTAATTAGGACAAGTAGCTTTGGTACTTTTGTAGGAACAATGGTAGAATCAGCATCCCTAGCATGCTATTTGAGCTACCTTAATTAGCTTRAACTTAATATAATTAGTAGTTTAACTACTGATTGTGTTATATTATTTGTTAATTTCTTTTTTCCCTTGATTTATTTTGATGATGCCAAAAGGGGGAAGCAGATGTGAAGTTCTGATCTCTTCTTCCTATCATAGGGGGGAAGTAGGTCTTATGCCATAAACTGTGTGTGTTGCAACTACTAGAGCAAGGTTAAATGCCTAGTTAGAGGTGATAGAACTGAGTGGTTTGGAAGTGAGTGTATTCAAAGCACTTTACTTCTTTTCATCCTAATGGCTTAGAAATAAGTCTGAACTAACTAATGTTCTTATTGTGAATGCATGTTTAAGTCTAAGAGCTCTGAAACTAATTAGTATTTGCCTATGGTACTTAGTAACTCTTTCTTAAACTATTGTCAACTAGTTATGAATTGGTGTACTTAKGAATAATGTTTAATCTGCAACAACAGTACGAGACCAGTCCCTTGAGTTATGAATAATGTTTAATCTGCAACAACAGTACGAGACCAGTCCCTTGAGTTCYTAAGAACTCAAAACTTTGAAAAAGTTCTTAAATTTAATGGTATTGTTTGTAGGGGGAACTTCATGGTTTGTCATCATAAAATGGGGGAATTTGTTGAGTTCCCTACTTTGAGTTTTGATCGATGAAAAACTGCATTGGACTATTATATTGCATGCATGTTTCTGTTTGCATGTGCAGGTACCCTAGAACAAGTTCAATGTATTAAAACACGAAGCTCATGAAGCCAAGACTTCAAGTTTGCATGAAGACCAAGATCATAGAGTTATATACTTAGGTCTTAGATGCAATGTAAGTGATATGAAGGTTTGTATTGCACTATAAAGGTTTGTGACTAGAGAGATGAGCTAGTTGTAGATGATAAGAAACCTCGGTTACTTGTCATACACAACTACAAGTAAGCTTGGCTGACCGGAATAGTCTAGTAACACAGCTGAACCAGTCCTCTCGAGTTTACTACATGCATTCGTATTTGGGGAAAGTTTTCTTTGTGTAAAATTGATTTAAAAAATGAACGGATGCATTTTTTTTTTTTTTTTTGTGTAAGCAAGATCTTTTGAGTATGGAAAAGTATTATGGAATATTATACTGATTTTATTTACATGCAAATAAAATCAAGGAATATATTTTCATGAAATATCTTTGTATTTTACGGAAAATATATTCACATAATATCCCATAATATTTCTTTTCAAAGGATTACTTAAAGGATTCTGCATACATAGAAACCCTAAGCTTTTGCGCACAAGATCAATGCATACTTGAAGTAAAAGCATTCTGTCTTTMAGTCCTCAAACCTAGCAAGAACCCTAATACCACATAGATCTTAATTTACTCTCATTCTAAGCATGTTAGGCTAATTGTTTTTGAGAGAAAAAGTAATTGTAAGTGAGCATTCTGTGAGTTTAGTTTACCGGGGAAGTTGATCGAGGATCACCTTCATTTGAACCATCATAGTTAGTGGTTGGGTCCAACTTCCATAGGTGGTAGTTGGGGAATCAACTTGTGCATAGGTGAATAAGTGATTGAGTGTAACTCATTTGTTTTTCTAAGTTGATTAATAAAAGAGCGAGTGAGTGGAGGACGTAGACTTATTAGAAGTCGAACCTTGTTAAATCCTTGTGTTATTGATTTATCTCTTTTATTTTTACTGCTTGAGAACTGTTCTTATATTTGATCGAAAAATTTATAACTTCGGACAACACTCAATTCACCCCCATCCCCCCTCTTGAGTGTAACTTGCACTTTTAGTGTAGCTTTGAATAATGAAAATAAACCTGAATGTGGTTTGAAGTGAAGAAATAAATGATTGTTCGTTGTAAATTGGGCAAGTAAAACTCATTACGGGCGACGGAAAATGGTCTATATTCGGCCATTTCATTTCCCAAAACGACCATAGGACCCCTAAAAGTAAATAAACTCATTCCCCAAAGATTTGAATAATGAAAATAAACTTGAAAATGAGGTTTCAAATGAAGAAATATGCATGGTGGTTGAAAATTGGGCAAGTAAAACTCATTAAAAAATGGCCTATATTCGGCCATTTCGTTCCCAAACGACCTCAGCACCTGTAGACACCTGAAAATGTGTCTCCCCAAATGAGTAATCCGTGATGAAACATACCGCGTCTCGCGTTTGTTTCGAATCAGAAAGATGCTTTGAATTCATAAAAGTTGGAAATATAGCGAGGTCGTACTCGGAAATATTGAGCAAAGGTCAAGGCAAGGCAAAAAAAATTTCTTTCGGTTTTTCAAAGGTTTTTCAAAGGTTTTAAAGGTTTTCAAAGGCGATCTCTCATGCTTTTTGATTGTCATCATGTCCGTCACATTTTTCTGAATCCGCCAGTATTTTTAAATATATTTTTCTGATTTTTCTATGATTTTCTATGAATTTTGCAATGTTTAAATACGCAGAATACGCAGAGAAAACATGAATAATTAGAAAAATACTCCGGAAATACGTGGAACCTTCTAGAACATTCTAGAAATCCTTGCTTGGAGAGCAAGGGTGTCTAGTGCGTCGAATCAAAGGAAATCACGAATAAAATCGAGGCAGAAATCAAAATATTTCGAGGTTTTTGGAAAAAATATACAAAATCATTGAGCGTATATACGCAACTGATGAGCGTATATACGCTCAACAGGAGCGTATATACGCTCAACAGGAGCGTATATACGCTCATACTATATATACGAAAATTGCCAAATCTTGTGAAGATGAGCAGCGTATATACGCTGCAATGAGCGTATATACGCAGGAAGCAGCGTATATACGCTCACTTGCAGCGTATATACGCAGTTTACTTTGCTCCAAAACTTGCCTCGTGCCTATAAAATACCCTTGCCTTGCTCAGTCCGAGACACCACGACTTCATATCTTCCGACGCATACTCTCTCTCTCTCTTAAAACATCAAAACACTCAAAACACATTATACTTTCGTTTTAGTTCAAAGCATCGATTCTCTTTCGAATCAACAAGCGATAACAAAGGTTGAATTCTGAGATTACTCACCAATAATCTCTCTCACTTTCTTTTAATATTGACTAACCATGTTATGAGTTTTTAATATAATCAAAGCAATGTAGAACTCACTTTTAACTTGTTTCATGTAAAATATGTAGGGTTTTCACAAAGTTTGCAAGGTTTTCATTGGCTTTTGTTTTTCATTTCATTATTATTATTCATTGTCAATACTAACAATTCTTTATTCTTGTATAGCAATTGAAGGCGAAAGATCCATTGCGCTTGCGTTATCAAGGACTAACATATTTTCTTTGTTTTCATGTAGCAATTCAAGGCAAAGGATTCGTTTCATTGCGTTTTACAAACTAACTTTTGTTTTCTTTGCAGATTTAGGGTAAGACGAGTTTGCATATACTTTGAAGTTCATAAACTTCATATTATGCATATTGTCATGTTGTATAGCTTTTGTATTATATTGCTAAAAAAGACCGGAATTATGTGAATCACTTTAAATCAGATTAACTATGGACAACCTGTTTTAGGCACCGTTTAACATGATTAATACAAAGTGGTCACAATTTCTAGGTTAGGTAGTCTCTGTGCATATAGTAACACATTTTCATAGTAATTTTAGGGTTTAGAACGCTCCTAAGGTGCTAAAAACGTAAGTGTGTGCATCCAATAATCGTGTTTAATGGAATTAAATGAGAGACCGAATAGAGGCCGCTTACATGCGGCGAATTGTTACAGATCTGATTCGCTACAGTCCCGAACCACGACTGGTTACTTGATTGGACGTGGGGCCATTGTTTGGCACCAACGTTTCGGGCGTCCGTGAATAACCTTTCTAGGCACGGTGGCGACTCCCCTCATTCGACAACACTACCCAACGCACTCACTGCGGGATCCGTGGCTCAAGCCACGCAAAAGCACCTCGATGTAGTACAAGCCGCGCGCCCGCTATACGGCTGAGGGCGCGGCCCACGTCCTACAATTGGCGACTTCACTGGGGATAATCACCGTTAGGTGAATGGGACAGACTTGAAAAGTCTCGTTAATTTCCATCATCACGTTTATTGGATTTTGCATTTCGCATGTGACTTTCGAATAAGGTCGGCCTTAGGCTCCTTGGTCTCACTACGAGCATGTTCTATGCTCGAGACTACATAAGGGGGATACTACCTTGGTTGCATGTGGTTAATTGATCGCATGGCTAAGGCAAGTCCATTCCCGCCCACGCCGTGTGCGCACGTGTTACTGAATGCGTATGCATAAGGGTATCTTGGCCATACATCGCTAATTGCAAGTGGTGAAAACTGGTCCAAGCTCTACCTTAGGCGTTGGTACACTCTCTGACTTACTAGACTGACATAGTTTGGTTGCCGTCATGTGTCTTGTTATGTGTGTATGTATGGGTCTAGCCATTTGTATAGTTCTAGACTTTAACACAACACTTGATATAGTCCATGGTCATCTTCCAGTTCACATCGTGCATTTCATAGCCCATAGTGACTTTAGTTGACCTCTGCCTTAGTCTGTGACCATAGTTTACTAGGACTTTGTCCTTCAGACTTCGACCTTAGTCCACACAGACTTTGACCCTAGGTTTTGACCCTGACCATTAAGTCCAATAGACTCTGATCTTAGGTCTTAACCCTTGACTACTAGTAGGTAGGCACAGACTTTGACCTTAGACGTTGACTTTAGACTGCAAGCATTAGGTCTATGACCTTCTGCATGTCAGCCAAACACAGGCTCGACTATCTAGGCGCGGCGACGACCTAACTACTAGCGACATGTGCATACATTCCCCATGTGATCCTGTTGCTGCCTCTTTCAACAAAAAAATATCATAATATTCAAAAAAAAAAACGAATAAACAAAAACAAAAAACACAAAAAAAAAATCTTTCAAAAAAATTCGAAAAATTTCAACACCAATAAAAAAACTCCCGCCTTAGTTCGAGAAAGGTCACTTGGACATTCATAACATTGTCATTCTTATGAGATAAGCACCTAGACCACTTGGAGTTTATTAGGACATGCGAGTCTGACATGTGCAAATGACAATGTGTCCAATTTATGTCTTACTTATTATCCAATAGAGCACACAAAACGGTAAAGATGCTTTTGTATTACTAAATTAGGGAATTTATTTTCTTTGAAAGACAAACGTGTGCAGCTAACGTCCTCTGCCAAGACCTCTTCGCCTTATCCTCTGATTTGGTGTTCGGCCCCAAAAATGCAGCATAATCTCCCATGACCTCAGCCCAGCTTGATAGACCGTAACCTTCCTTTTAACCTCATTGATCCCTCGCCCTCAAAATGCCTCTCCAACAACCTTAAAGCGCCTTTCCTGAGTTTTTCTGAAATCGCTATTCATTTCGATCTTCCTCCCCTTGCAATTCCCTCCTTACAAAACACCACCTCAACCTGTCACCCCCCCCACCCCCCCCCCCCCCCCCCCCCCCCAAATCATCCCTAAATTCCTCTTTTTAAGATCCGTGAGGACCTTCCTCCAACACTTGCGAATACAATTGGTTTTACTTACTTCCAACATTATGCGACCCTAAGCACCTATTCAGAAGCTATTACTTGGGCTTGGACCCTATTGGCTCAGGATTGTTCTCCAAACATAGATTGAATATAGCTCCTATAAGTAGCTTCTATAATTTTCGAGCAAGTCTTCAACAACCTTGAGGCTAAGATCAAATGGAGGATTGTAGAGAACGTCGGAGTCGTGCTCTCGATTGTGGATGCAATTGTCTTTTTTTAAAAGGGGCGCAGATTCACAATATTATTGAAATGTCTCGAGTCCCGTCTTCACCTTCTTTTCTACCCAGACCAACCTCGCTTCTTGACCCTACTTTATGCTTGCCCAACCTATTAACAACTAGTTTACCATTGGTCATACTGTTGGTCACTAAGCATTCAGACACTGTGGTAAGTATAGCGAGCTAACCACACAAAGAGGAGATATGTACAAGCCAGAGCTCAGACTATGAAAAACACTACGTTATTTCGCAATGTTTAGTAATGGGAGGTAAGGTGTCCTACCGGTTGAGCTGTGATTGGTGTTGTATCCAATTACTAAGTTGTTATGTTGCACCATAATTTAACAACAGAAAAATATGAAATTTTTGTTTGCAATAGCAGCAGTTTTATAAAAACGTTTATTAAGAATATGGATCATTACTGAAGTGAGAAATGATGTAACAACATGATAGTATTATCCCAATGTTAGTATCTAGTTTTTGTACGTTGGGTCCCACTGCTGTGTTTTTTACCCACTTTTTTGACAACATTATTGGCTAACATTAAAAAGCAGATTTGACCAATCTGCCTTTAGTTCCTCCTCTATGACTGGGGAAACTATTTAACCTTATATAACCACATAAAATCACAATGCATATATGGTCAAGTCAAATAAGCTGTTCTTTTTATGACTTGCAACATTTGTGAGAAAGATACAGCTACTTGGGAGACATCATCCACG
>SNQN01003924.1:31017-43310 GCA_008642245.1 Bassia scoparia | reverse complement strand
TGCGGCTCGATCCTCGACTAAAGTTTGGATTCGTTTCTGTCGTGGCCTCAACTACGGCTGAGCTGCTATGGCTAAGTCACTCTCACTAAACTTCATGTTCCTCTTGTGGCCACTCCGAGTATTTATTGTGATAATATAGTGCCACTCGCCTATTCGAAACATTCTAAGAATGCTGTCTTTCTCTCACGCATACATACACCTTGTGTTAGACTTTCATTTTGTTAAGGAATAAGTGCCAAAATGGTCATCTACATGAACTACATATTTCATGGGGTGTCAACTAGATCGACTGTCTCACGAAGCCCATTCCTTTGCTCATTTCACTATCCTCTTGTCCAAAATCGTTTTAGTCCCTAGACCACCTCTTTTTTTTGGGGGGGGGGTGACAGGCTTGTCGCGTACCATATCAAAATACTATTATAACTAAACCTGCAGTTAGTGGTAACAGGATCGTTCCACGAGGACAACAACAACCACTGATTAATTGAATAAAAGCATCTAACATAGCAAGAAGAATGTGTGTTTGTATTTGAACTACTTAAAACTAATGACTACGATTAATGGAAGAGATTAACTATAGATAAAAGAATCTAGAGCTATGGTTCACTAAGCAGTAATTGACAACTGATTTGGCATCAAACATCATAGCATGCATATCAAGCAGGATTAAAGTTCTCTCGAATCATTAAACCAATAGAACTACTCCTACCGTATCTTTCGACTAGAAAGTCTCGTTCTACCTATTATGTAGAGTCTTGTATTAAGTTGCAATCGCTAGATCTAGAAACTCATGACTAATCTAATTACGCAATTAATGTGCACTACCTATGAATAACATGAAGAACAATCAAATAGGAATTTATAAAAAGCCAAGCCATGAATGCATCAACACAATTAATAATCAATCATATTGCTATTAGCATCCCAATCGCTCTAGAAATTAGACTACTCACTCATAATTGCACTAAACATGATGATGTATAATATGCAGGAAACTAATAAAGCAAGAATAATCAAACAATATAAAAGCCTAAAATAATTTGAAGTATATATTAATAAACTAAAACAATTCAAGGCAATAATCAAAAGATAATAATTGAAAGCCATAAAGAATTGAATTGAAAAAGAAAGAATTAATTACCAAGAAGGGGTTGCAATTGATGATGAATGATTGATCTATTGAAAGACAACTAGGTCTTACAAAATAACTAATTGGGGAAAATTCTCCTTCAATAATATGGATAAAAGATTAAAAGATAATTCCAAAATTAGGATTTCCCCCTTAAACTCTGCTATTTTCTAAATAATGAGCCTCTCAAAAGACTATCTATCCCCAATAATCAGCCTTAAAGCAGATAATTATTCGGCAAAACACGACTCTGAACGATCGGTTGGGTCAAACCGATCGGTTTGAGGTTACGCGGCACGTCGCTGGGCATCTTCCGAGGCCATTATCTCGAGCTCTGGTTGTCCAAAATTAGGCATATACCTAATCCAAATTGAAGCTCTCGAAGTTAGTTTCCAATGCAACTGGAATCCACACTAATCCGACATACGACACTTGACTTAGACCAAAACATGAGCATAGTCCATAGGCTCACTCCTAGCCTCACTCGCTACTCCTCTCAAAGCTCCGTAGTGACTCTAATCAGCCCACAAATCGATCAGAAGCATTGAACGATCCTGAAACTAATCAAAACATAAACGCCACAATATTAGTAGCAACCGAAGCCTTTAGGATGCCAACATCAATCTAAAAATGACCAAGAGACAATGAGGGGGAAAACCATCCAATAAATCAATACATCCACTCCCCCAAGCCAAAACTCTGCTTTGTCCTCAAGCAAGTCCATTAGATTCTCAAGAAAAACACGTTCTCCCCATCAAACAACATCGCATAGACTTATGACCAAATTCCCCGACAAGGATCCCAAGTAACTCAATGCTTATCCAAAACATGCATCATCAACAACACAATTACCATCAATTACAAAGAGAAAGGAATCAAGGAAGAACTTCTCACTAGTGGCAACTCCTCATCTATGTTTGGTGGTAAAAATCAACCCATAGCGCTCACCACCCACATATCGCATAAAATGTGCACATAGAATACAAGTTTTGTAGCCAAAAACTAAAGGCACCACTCACACACTCACCACCTCGTGTTTGAAAGGGTTATCAATAGCACTCAACCTACAAATCGATCGAAATGCACGACTCAACACCTATGCAACGCACATCAATCTAACAAAGCACAACTTGAACACGTTTCAGAGATTTTACGTAAGGCTAAGTAGAGGATCCAATTTGGACAATAGCTGGACTACGAAAGTACATAATGCACCTATAACAGTAAGCTAGCTTCACCTCTACACAACCAACATCACAAATAGCCAGATGTATTGCCTAAGCGACAACTCCAAGCAAACTCACACTCAGAAACCCAATAAAACACAACATAACACCGAAAACACCAACCAACCACATAGTATACACCATCCTTATTTACCTAAAAACACAACACGTGCTAAACGGCTTCTATTGAGAACTAAGACGCATGGAGAATAGAACTGTTTTGATTATGGATTTTTTATTAATATTTTTGATTTTATTTATTCTGAACCTGAATGAATGGAAATACAACTTTGACACTGGGCACTTTAAATAACGATGATTACTACCACGCACAGACAAATACAAACATACAATCATCCCCAAAAATCACCAACCACGACCTCACATGAAGAACACCAACTATTCACACCCTCCAATATGCTCACCCCAACAAGCGCAAACCTTGATCTATGAACAGCTAAATAGTGTAATCTAGGAATCAATTAGCAATAGAGGGAATAGCTCAAACAAGGATAAGAATAATATAGATTCTATACACTTGAAGCACGCTCCTACAAGAAAAGCCCATACATACCAACACACACAAATAGTACAACAGACAAAGTACACAGATACGGAGAAGAGTGACACACCAGATCAACACACAAGAAAGAAATAATGAGATAACTCATGCATTTAAGCATATCCATCCCTCAAGTAAGTATCTATCCTTTCACCAACAGAATACATCAGGCTAACAATCACATCCAATCTCCAGAGGATCAGGAATAGGAAACATCAAAGCAACAAAGGTCGAGTTCAAAGAGTCACAAGAATCAAAATCTTTTTTTCATCGATGGGCACAGGGAACATTGCTGTGCGAAAGGACATCCCATTATATACAAGAGTAGGAGATCACTTAATATTTTCTAAGCTACACTAAAGAAAGGCACATACACATATTTATTTGAGTGCAACGCTAAAAACTCCCACTCCTAACTGAATGGTACAAAACCTTGCACACTAACCTAGAAGCAATAAAAATCTAAACGCATTAAACGGACAAATAAAACTGTACCTCAAACAACTAGAGTGCGGCTTGACAATTCTCCCCCAAGCCAACCTCAGCAACTGTCCTCAGTGCAAAAGGAAGGAAGTCTATCAGCGCATCACCTACATAGTGAAAGAAACGAGAGAATTGAGAAAATCGGACATGGTTTTCGACAATTTTTTCCTGACTGAAAACAAAAGTGCCTAGAAAACCCACTTTGGAGCCGAATTTTGGCAAAACTAGGGTGGTGCCCACTACAGTTAGTGGGTCCTTCTTAGATGTCGTTTTCCAGTCAGGAAAACACTACTCTTCACCCATTCGAGATGTTTAAAATTTCGCGAAAACCCCCGAACAACGATCGGTTTGACCCAACCGATCGGTGACAATGTTTGAACTGCGTTTCAATGGTTTCTTTCAGCATCACGCATCCGATCGACCAAATCAAACGACCGATCAAACCGATCGGTTTGACCTGAACCGATCGGTTCTGACCTCAGAAACCATAAATACTCATATGATTCTCAAACCGATCAGAACTGAATCAACCTACAGCCAAACCGATCAGGTTTGACCCACAATCGATCGGTTTAAACTCAAGTCCCAAATTCAATGTCGTCTCGCAGTCGATCGGTTGGTTAGAACCTACGACCCTCAAAACCCGATTCGGTTTGAGACCCGAAACCGATCGGTTTATGAGCTCTGCGGAGCTGCTATACACCTGCACACTTATCAAATTATCGATCAATTCCCTTCATCCTCCTCACCACAAAAGCGTCTATACTACACTTACACTAGCTACATACTATTCTACAAAGCATTATAAACTACGGTTGCCTCCCGCAAAGCCGCTTGTTTAACGTCCCGAGCCTCGACGCAGTACCTCGCTTATAATCAACTAATTGGAGGTGGCTCTGAAGATATAGAATCTCCATAAGGCCAAACTATATCATCTCTATTGCGCCACAATGAAATGTGGCTTGCGGACCTTAACACTTCATGCTGTTAACTTCGTTTCCTCCGCAATAACCTAAGCTCAACAACAGAGCGACTTAACCTCGTAGAAAGAGGTTTAAAGCCGTGAGATTTCGTCAAGCACTCCTTTTCTCCATACGAAACTCACAGATAGTCTTTCTTTCCGTTCACTCACCTCCAAAAGACTCAACACAACACAGTGCCCTCGCAGAAGATCTCTAGAAAGAGATCGACGGTCTTTATCCTGCATAACCAACGTCCACAACACCAACACTACAACATGATTCCTCTAGCATGCGACCTCTCTAGCTGCCACTAGTTGATTAAAAGTGCTTTTGTCATCCCCAATATTATAGATTAATATCCATTCCTCACAGTTATGACAGCCGCCCGCCAGTATGATAGGAAAGGTCGGCCTTAAGATGATAGGATGTGAACATTCTTTCCATCGACTAAGGAACAACAAAGCGACGGAGAATAAAATCGACCACATCGCACAGGAACATACCTCTAAAATACCCAAAGGGCTTTAGAGAACCTTCAAGCGTTGTAGCGGTCATACTAGTCACTTAAGATCGCCCATATTCAACTCGTACACACCGACAAAGGTATACCACTAACACTTGCACCTAAACTCACCTGAATGCATTGTCGAATATGCACAGTTTCCAATGTCATGGAATACAAAACGTCCCAGGATCACACTCAGAACGTTTAGGTCGAGAGCCGTTATTTTTTTAAGACATAACACTTAACATTGTTCAGAGAAAAACCAAAAAGTCTCCACCCGATTTTCATTCCCTCTTCTCATTTAATATGTCTTCGGATTAGCATTTGAAGGAAATTTGACTAATTAACTCAGTTGAAGGATATTACCTTGAAGTTCGCTTCTCGCACATCTAGAGACTTATTGAGCTGATGATTTGGCTTCTTCTTTGCAACTTCTAGATGTGAAAGGTAAGACCATGGTGTGGCACCCCACATATAGGCGCTTGCATACGCTGCCTGCCGTTCCTTCGTCAAGACTTCCTCTTCATGCATCTCGCTCATGCATTTGGGTGGTCCAATATTGTTTATCCTAGTGTCGTTGCGACGGTTGATCGCAAAACACTATATCCGTTCGGCTGCGTTGGTTGGTGAAGGGAGCCCCTGCTGCCTTTATGCGCCATAGAAGGCAGCCAATTGCACCAGCTTGCTGCTCCAGCTGTTCATGGATGCACATTCAAATTTCTGGCACTTTTCTGACTTGACCCAATTCAGTTCGAGACAAACTGGCTTCCCTGCATGTCATCATACTCGTCTGTTGCTGTTACATCATCATTGTTCTGTTATTTCAGCATATACAGGATTCAAACGCTGGGCCTTCGGATTGGCGGCTGCCTGCAGGTATACTGCTGGATTTCTGTGGCTTCCTGATGAGGGGGCTGATATCGTAGGCTGATTACTGTGTCTGTTGCGAGCTGATGCTGCTGTGTACTGACGTGTGAACTTGTGGGGGATTTCAAAACACATTGTACTCTGAAGACAGATATGGATGATTTCTCATGCCTTCAGTTGTATGTGTTGGAGTATGGATTATTAGACGATTCTGAAAACGCACATACTTGGTTCATAGAGATTTTGACAGGTCCACCAGTCAGATGCCCCCCGTTCCACCACAGTTATCCACCAATACGATTTCATTCGGGCTGAGACACTGCAACTGCAAGCTGAAGCGACTCATGTTGATGCCATGCCAACTTTTTGATTGATGGCTGAATAGTTGACGGCTGCCAATAACAGTGATCTGATCGATTCATGCTTGCCACGTTCTTCCTTTTACTACACCTCGAGTACTGCCATATTGAGCTTCATGATTGCCTTTCCCCGATCAGTTTCCATCCAGCATACGTGTCTAGGCTCTGAACCTCCCATTTGCCTGGCAGAATCGAAGAATAACGAGATTCACTGATTAGCAAACCCATTATAGAAAGTCTGATACCAAGACCATTCTCTCTAGACCGTGATGAGGCACATTCGATGTAGCGTCCTTGTATCGCCCCATTGCCTCATATAGAGTCTCATTCAACTCTTGCGTAAAGTTAGTAATTCTTGCTACGCATCTTGAGCAGTCTTTTCTTGCGAGGTATAGTACTCTGAGAAGGCAAGAATGAGCATCCCATGGAATCAAAAGTGTCGGCCATCTAAGGACTGTATCAACCATAATCGAGCTCTGTCCCCAATGAGAACAGGAATGCAGTACTACGAAGCGATCAGGCTCAACACGCAGCCATGCTACTAGTACCACAATATTGGAGGAAATTAGAGATGATGCAAGTTGGATCCTCTAGTCGCATGTCCCTTCATCTCCTCTCTTTTCCTCATATACCCCTGACATCAGATATAATAACCCAAATATCCTTAATGAGGTAAAAAAACTGTTAAATCCCTTAACACCGTTAGTCTTCTCACACTTAACCCCATTATTCAACTCATATTACACTAATCCATTTTCCTACCTTCATCCCTTCTATCTCACTTTCTTCCCATTTCAATATCACTACCACCAATCTTGAACGAACAATCTAAAAAATTGAAGCAAATAGTGATAGTGACTACTATTCCCTCAAAAATCTCAATAAAAATAAATCCTTAACAAAACAATCCCAAAATTCATCTATCATCTTCATTTTGGTTCTTCTTCATCTTCACTTTTCATTCTTCATTTTTCATTTTTCTTCAGATCAAAATCTAAGCACTCACCCAATAATTCATTCAATTTAATCTCTGAAATTCGTTTAATGAATTCGACTCCCAAAATTATCAGCTTTCAGCTACTCAATCTCTGAAATCCACTATTTAACCCAATAATCTAAGCAATGAATTYGACTTTCAGCAACTCAAAATCTAACCCAACAATCTGCTGCCGCTTTTCGTTGTTGTTGTTGTCGGTGGTCGTTGCTGCTGTTGTTGTCGGTGGTCACTGCTGCTGACGGTTGTCGGTTGTTGTTGTTGTTGCTACCGTTTTTCGATGCTGCTGCCGATTGATGTTGTCGCTGCCATTGGTTGCTGCCGGTGTCGTTGGTTGTTGAGAGTGGGAACTGATGTTGGATTGAAGGAGGTAAGAGGAAGGAAGGTAGAAGAATGGAGCTTGAATTTGGGTGGTTCAATTTTAGGGTTTTTTATTTTATTTTTTGGGTTTTTTTTTGGATTTTTTGGGAGGTTTAATTTCTCGATTTTGGGCTCATTGGTTTAAGAATGAAGATGATGAGTAATAATAAGGTTGATTAGGTTTCTGGATTTTGTATGAATAAAGAGAGAGGAGAGATGAAGGTAGAAGAATGGTGGAGACATAGAGATTATGAGCTAACTGTGTTTTTTTTAACTAATATGAGCTAATTATGTTAAATTAAGGGTTAATCAAGAAAAACATTAAAGGTGTTAACTTTTCCGTTAGAATAAGGGTATTTGGGCTAATATATCTAATGTCAGGGGTGTATGAGGCGTTTCTAAAAATATGGGGATATATGGGTTATTAGGCTAAAATTTAGAGGTATATGAGGGAAAATCTCATATTGTTATTATCTTGCTCATATTCCGTAAGTTGTGACACATATTGTTATGTATGATAGATGTACTCTTTGGATAGAATTAGGTTTTCCATCTTATTAACCTGGTCTTTAGAAGATCACTTCCCTGACTTGTATTATAAATATAATCAAATGTTCATTCTTCTTTACTTAGCTTACAAAGGAAAATGTAACATGACCAGATTCAGTCTGTGACTAGATTTAATAGGTTTATAGGTGTAAAAAAATTAGACCTAGACCCTTAAAATGGAGCGAGTCCATTAGAGCTTTGGGGCGAATCCTGAACCCAATGACCATCCTAATCACAWTATRATTGTATCTATTTGATGAACTTAATGTAACTCGCCTATGTGACTCAATTCCCTTATGAACTGATTTCCTAAATGAGTTGTTGCAAATCTTGCAATGCCCATATCAAGACCCTCGGGCCTTGAACAATGTTAGTGCATTTTGTAAACCTCGTCACCCCCTTTTATGTAGAACTTTAACTATTTATTTATGTTACTTGCACTTCTGAATTCATAGACTCTTAAGTAATTTTTTGAGATGAAAGAGATGAAGAGTGAAAAGAGAAAAGAGAAAAGACTCGTGGAAAAGGAGAGAAGTAGAGTCAATAAAGAGGGTTAATTACCGAAAAAAGGAAAGAAACGAATGTAAAACATCCTACAATAGAAAGTGTAGCGAGTAATATGAACTACTCGTGCAACATGTAAATAAATTAAGAGAAATTCTACATTTTGTTCGTCAAGCCCACCACAAGTTTTTATAGTTTGCTCCCAAACTTCACTTTCAATATTTTCGCCCAAAATTGACAAAGTCATAACGTGCAAATGAGTATGACACTTAAACACGAGACAACGATGTCATGTCATCTTCAAATCAAACATAACCAAAATCGAAAAAACAAAACATCTATTGATGAGTTGTAACTTAATGCAAATGTAGCTCCCACATTAATTCAATATAATTATAATATAATATTACCGCATTAAAATCACACACACTTTTTCAGACAAAATATAAAGCTAACCTTCTTCCCGTATCCGCTTTTGCTGTTGCTTTTTTTTTAGCGAACAAACACATTTCAGAACTTAACTCACCCAATAAATCAATCCCCACTCTTAAATCTCTCTTTTGTTTTTCCATCTTTAATCATATCTCAATTGAGTTCTATCATCTCTTTTTTCTTCATTGTCCGAAAAAATTTATGATGGTATATCTCTCCTTTCTTCAGGTACCACCTTTTATTTTATTTTATTTTATTTTTCATTTCTTCTTTGTTCAAGTTTTGGATTAGGTATTGACTGGTCGAATAAAAAAGGGAAAATGTTGATAGACTTTGTTTTTTTGGTTTACATTTTATTTCATTATTATATTAAATTTTCTTGTTTACTATCATAAATGCTTCCTAGAATTCTTAGGGTGTTTAATTGCTGAAATTTGTTTCTGTCTCTTCATCAATTATATTTATTTCCTTAATTAGACAAATATGTGTTTAAGTTTTCTGGAATTATAGCTAGAGTTGTGATTTCAATCTCTCCTGATGATACATGGGAAGAAGATGCATAATTTTACTTCCTTTTTGTAATGGATGTTGTTAAGATGTATTTAATTGATGTTAAAGTTATCTAAATCCTGTGATTTGAATATTTTTTTTATTATTATTTTTTTCTTATATATATGATGCCTGTTTAACTGTGTTGCCTCTTGGTATTGGTAAAGTGCAATTCTTTCCTCTTTTGTATGCTTGAATCTAGCAATGTTTTAGTTGATACCCATGTTAGTTTTTTATTTTATATAAATAGATTTCTTGGTTTCACATTTTTCTCTGTTATCGAAATGAATGTTGTGTAATTGCATGGTTTGGCAATGCATGACCTCATTTTGTACAAATTTGTGGCATAATCTTGTTTAATGTGCTGCTTAATCAATAGTCAAATGCAGATGTTAAACTCATAGGGTGCAACTGAATCATTTTTTTGGGCTGATGTTTATATGTGTCTTGCAGGATACTTATATTCTTAAGCCCCCCAAAATGTCTCCCTTGATATTGAGGATGATAATACTAATGATTGCAACAGTATGTGGAGTATACATTTGTTCAGTCTGTTTGAAACAGATGCGAAGCGAAGGTAATTCTAGTGTCGAAGTTGTTGGGCAGACAAGCRATTGGTCGGAAACCAACAATCTGCAGAAGCCATACCTACATTACCCACATCCAGAAACATTCAGCAGGTGAAATTAAATATTTGTACTGACATTAATCCTTTTGTGGGTGCTTCGCTTGGATATTGAGTTGTATTGTTGTTGCGTGTTCAGGGCTGAATGTTCCCAAAATCCTGTTCGGTTCTTTGTTATAATATCAATGCAGAGATCAGGGAGCGGGTGGTTTGAGACACTGTTAAATAGTCATATGAATGTCAGCTCCAATGGCGAGGTATTCTCTGTCATAGATAGGAGAGGCAATCTCTCCTCTATAATCAGAACTCTTGATAAGGTCTACAACTTGGACTGGTTCACTAGTGCCTCTAAGAATGAATGCTCTGCTGCCGTTGGCTTAAAGTGGATGCTGAATCAGGTACATTTGAAACTAAACCTTAGTCATTTTGTTGATTGCATGATAGTAGTTGCTTTATCGATTGCTTATATGATTCTTGTAGAATGATTTAGGTTGGTGATTGATCCAAGGGCTTGCCATTAAAACTTAAGTTTRAAACATTTAAGACTTGAGAAACGAACCAGATATCAACAAGTCTTTGGACTTCCTTTAGCACTGGCAGTTGACTTAAGTTGTATTACATGCTGAGAAATCTATTTCTTCGAAATTATGATAGTGCTATTCGGCTGCCAATTGTGTTATTGTTGTACACATGAATATGATRAAACTTCAAATTATCAAATTGTAGAATCACAAAAGAGCAATTCCATGGTGTCAAGTAACCAGAACTAAAGCTAATAGTTTTCCGATGGCATCAAAGCCACTTCATGTTTTTCTCTTATCTGTATCTTAGGTAGRAAGATGACACATACTTTGTTGTTCAGTTGTAAATAGGACTCAAAAGGAAATAATGTTGCGCCTTTACTGTACAGTTCATCACCCAAATTATTTCCACCAAGACATCACCGGACATTTATCACTCTAGACAATTATTCACTGAATGCAAGCTTGTTTCCCAAAAATGTGCTTGATTAAAACTGGTATAATATAGCTATTAGGAAGCAATAGCGTTTCCAATCAGTTTACCTAATAATGATGCTATGATCATATATTTTGATGAATTACAGGTTCAGCTTGCACATCCTAGGTACTGTACAGTTCCTAGGTAGATGGAACTTCTGATTGTGCTTTGGCTGAACATGTACTAGTGGATCTTGGAGTTCCATGTCTGGTGAAAGAAAATGAGAGAACCGAGATGGTGATGCAGTTATTTCCTTTTATGGCTTCAATGTATTAACTTATAACTTGGACTCAGCCTCAAATCTTGTTACATATTTACTTAGSTAGCACAATCCTATGGAATTAATCATGAAGATCATTAATTAGTGAGGAAACCACAAATTGGCTAGTTAGAKGAATAGTTCTGAAAAGCTAGAAACCCTTGCTTTCATGTCATTCGATAGAACCGTATAAATTAGTTATAAGTTAGTAAGACACTGTCTTAAGTCTTGACCATATTGATGTTTCATCTCAATGATCTTGATGCCAAGATATTTCTTTGAGCCTACATGATTTCATTTTACAAGCACACAAAAGAGTAGTGTATTTCTCTTTTGTGTTGTTTGTATGGACAACAATTACATAGTTATAGCTTTCAATTGGAGTGTTTTTGTGTCATATATGTTGCTTGTAAACAGATTTGATCTTCAATAAGAGAAACTGGTTAGTTGGTACTTTACTCAAATGGCCACCTATAATTTGTTTAGGGGCTGATGGAGTATCCTGAAGAGATAGCTGAATATTTCAACAGACGGGGTGTTTCTGCTATATTTCTCTTCCGAAGAAATCTGCTCCGTCGAATGGTTTCAGTACTTGCTAATTCCTTTGACCGATATGCTAAGCTATTAAATGGAACTCACAAGTCTCATGTGCATTCTCTGGAAGAGGTTTCCAACTTGTTCCTGCTTTTTTTACTCCAGTCTGTTTGTTGGGTGATGTGGGTTAATATGCAGTTTTTTTTTTTTTTTTGTAGGCTGAGACACTTTCAAATTACAAGCCTTCTATCAATTCAACATCAATAATTTCTGCACTGAAGGAAGCAGAGTTGACCATAGCCCAAGCTTTAGCATACTTCAACAGCACTCGACATATTACTCTTTACTATGAAGATATTATCAAGAATCGAACTGTAAGAACTTAATTAAGAACT
>SNQN01003924.1:0-18941 GCA_008642245.1 Bassia scoparia | reverse complement strand
AAAGAACTCAGCATATACTAGGAAATGTAAACCGCTAACACAGCAATGATGATAGTGTAGACACATCGGTCATTTCAGATAAGCATCATATTTTAAAAACCATTAATTTCATGAATCAAGTAAAAAAAAATTTGAAATATATAACGCAATTGCAAAGCTAGCAACTAGATACTGCTTCGATGCTTTCCTATGGCAGCAGAATTTCAGTACTATACTAGAAAAATTAAAACAAACTAAAAAAGGCACACAAAAAATCATAACATTGACAATTAATCATGCACTCCAGCCAATTATAAAAATTTCTAAACAACAAACGAATGATGTGTAATGACCTCACCTTAATATGGCCAAATCCAAGGTAGCAGCCAACATCCATACAAAGGTGGAGTATCCGGCAATACTTCTCTTGTACGTGTGTAGTGACATCTACTCTTCTGTATTCAGAAGTCAATGCCAACAAATGCCTGCCTTACCACTGCTCATAAGAACAAAACTCTAGTTAAAAAAATTTTGACTCCTTCAGATTAAAAAAAGAAGAAAACAGTATTTCAATTTTCCAGCACACTGAAAGAGTCAGATTGATCAGAAAATTAAGTACAAAAGAACTTGTATGTAGCGTACACCCACAAACAATGTTGTTAAAAGACCAACGTAGGCAAAAAACACTAAAGAACAGTAAAATAGACAAGAGATAATGATAAGCATCACCAGCATGACATTGGAGGTCAAAATGACATGAACTACCCATACGGACAAACATGCAATGTGAGCAAAGTCAAGTGACTAAAGGTCAAGTCGAGAATTGGAATACAGTCAATTACGGTCAAAAATTTGTCAAGCCCAACAATACTCTAGGAATGATAAATGTATATCAAAAAAATTAAAAAAAAAATTTAAAAAAATTAAAAAAAAAAAAGAAAAGAAAAGAAAATGATTTGAGCCTATTAAATGATATCAGTTATTTTTCCCCAGGTCGAGAAACAAAGACTCAAATAGTAGTTGCATCTTCGAATGAGCTTAGGATCACAAAATTTTAGATGACAACCTTTAATGGTCAAAATGTCAAATCGCAACAGTACATACAAGAAGTTGTCAAGAGAAGAATTAGAAAAGCAGCCAAGAATTACAAAAATAAAACTTACTACTCCCTCCGATTTCTAATGTTCTGTGCATTACTATTTGGGGAAAACTAGAAATAATGTATTTATAATGTGAGTGGGTCAAAAAGGAGGAGAGTGTTGTTGTATAAGTGGGGAAAGTATGGAAAAGTGGATAAGTAAGGAATGTGTGGTTAAAGTAGGAGAGAGAGTGTCCCAAAATGGAATAAAAGCAGAACACTAAAAATCGGAGGGAGCATATTCATTTTTGAAACCAATTGCTACAGATTATTCAGCAATCAGCATGGCCACTTGGCCAGTAAGAAAAATGCAATAGAAGGTTAGCTACAAACAGAAGTGAATATATATACATTACATGTCCATAAAAGGTTACCTACAATCAGTGAGTAAAAATATTGATTAATTTAAAAGGAACATTAAACCAAGAAGCTRCTTAGTTTGTACGGAGTATTAACTAAGACAAAAGAATATAATTAAGCTCACAACACTATCGTTACATACGTCTACGAGCACCTATTTTCATATCAACAAAAAAAAATCCATGTATGTAATATGTATATGCATATAACAAATGACAACTAAGTGTGGGACCAAATCAGAGAGCTAGATTCCAATTCACTGTTAACATGTTACAATAGGAAAATGCTAGTGGTCAAGATATGTTGCTCAATAGTACTATATAAACCCAAGCTGAGACCTCTAGTTGAATCATCACTTACCATACTTCCTCTCCTTAACCTCTATTGCCATCTTCATTCCTTTCATCTTCAATTCTCTCCAAGTATAGACCTTTTATAAACTTTATTCTCAAGAACCGCCAAAACTCAATCTTACAGTCTTTTCTGATCCTTCAGCCAAAAATTATAGTTCTCTAAGCATGGCCAAAATACTATGCATGATAACATGTATGTTTATCTTTTTTACCTGCCACATGCTTTCTAGTGAAGGAAGACAAATAAGGTCACCAAGTAAAGTAGTGACCAACTATGCAAAGAGCCCCTTCCATAAAGATATCAGAAAACTAAGCAGTCAAATTCACAAGTCTGACCACAGTGCAATATCACCAAAGAAATTCACCCCACAAAAACCATCTTCTCAATTATTTCACACTGAGATAAATGAAAAGAGCTTCCCCTCATTCAAAACACACAGCTCCCCAAACACTCACAAGACAAATTTTTTCTGGGCAAGCAAAGTAAACGGCAATGTGAATAGCAACTGTCCTGGGGTGATTTGCACTGATGACTTCAGACCTACAGCTCCAGGAAAAAGCCCTGGAGCTGGTCATGCTTTTGTGACTAACACAGAAAAAACCTCACGAAAAGAGCCAACAAAAACTTCTAAGGTATGGAATAGCATAGCAGTGTCAGAKGATGCTTTCAAACATACTGCACCAGGGCGCAGCCCAGGTGCTGGACATGTTGCAGCAGACAAGAGGGACCCAAAGCTTACAAATGCAGAAGTACAATACTTTTTCCCCTCAACGTCAACACCTAGCTCRTTTTTCAGTGAATCATCACTGGTTTCTACTAATGACTTTCGACCAACATCCCCTGGTAGCAGTCCTGGTGCAGGCCACTCAGACACAAAACAAATTGGTGCAGAGCAAACAGAAGATTGCCTTACTGAAAAATGCACTGATGATTTTCGCCCAACAACACCTGGGCACAGTCCTGGAGATGGTCCATTCTATAAGCAACTCAGACAACTTTACATCAGAACAAGGAAAGCACCCTGACGTCACAAATCCCATGAAGAAGGAACCGATGATTTCCGACTACTAAACCTGGTCACAGTCCAGGTGCAGGCCATGCTGTTGAGGATAAGGCAGAGCCATAATCACAAAACAGTATGGTCTGTGATGATATTAATTATTAACCAATTTTTATTATTTAGAGCTCTTAGCTTAAGCAAATAGATTTTAAGATATACAGATGTAGCATATGTATTATGCATGCCTATCGTTTGTTCGTAAGAATAAAGAACTGTAAATGTCTAAATTCTAAATATCATTTACTTCCCTGTTACCTCTATCTCCTACCTCATCTCTTCTATGTCCAACTCCTAACTGGACAGTCGTGACAGATATCCTATCAATAGAATCATCCATGTAATTCATATAATCAGAAAACGACAAAATCAGTAAGAAATTCAGATAGCGAACAATATCCAATCAAACACCCTGAACCCTTAATCCCTAAAAAGAGAAATGATAATTGATAATTCACCATATCTTAAAGTCCAAAGAGGAAACAGAGCATCAAAGAACTTATTCAAACTTCATGCTTTGGTGATTGCAAAATGTAGGGAGTTAAAGCTACTCAGCCTTACCCATATTTAGCCTGAACCATTACAAACACTGCGAACCATATCACATTGTTCTATATCAAATAGAATAAGTTTGTTACAACTTCTCTAGGATTACATATAAAATTCAGGTGAAAATCAGAATCCTTTGAAATTTCAACAATATACCCCACAGAATTCTAAAGCTCCAAGGCATTAAATTCCTTGTAAGGCCTTTAAAAAAATGAATAATGTAGCCAAATCCACATAGATCACTAAAATGGAAAATCAAAAATAAAGGAGGAGCCTACTCGAGTTGACATTGAAAATTAAATTATATAGGCATGCTCCTTCGCAGCAAAAGTAAAAATTATCACAATAAAGCAACCTACGACTATGAGTCTACTAATGCAACGTCTCAATAACAGTATTTCACTTCCAATTTTGATGGAGTAGGAAGTCAGCTCTGTCAAAAGGCTTTATGATCAAGGAAACAGCCATAGCGCTGTTGCATAAGGGTGACACACAAAAACCTCTCCTCCATGAAACCCAGTTAGGATTTTTAAAGTAACAGATAAAATTTAGTAGGGACATTTCACTATAAAATGGAAAAACCCCCTCTCCCTGAGGTAAATAACTAAGTGCATATTTATATAATTGAACTTCATGACAGAATATCTCAAATAGAACCTCAATGTCTATTGTATCTAATCATTAGTATCAAACTATATTAAGAGCTTGCTATTTTATCCTGATGAAAGAGAAGCAGCATTTGAAACTTAAAGGAACATTTTTACTGAACACGTAAATAAAACAAAAAATAAGATAAATTTCAACTGCTGATTGATCCAATATTTCACTTAAGCATAAATTACACACAAAGTGAGCCTAGCAACAAAGAAAGTCATATTAGCTACCAGAGCGACTGGTGGATAGAAAAGGAAAGGTGAAATGGGAAGATGATATTAGTCCAATGCAATAAACTACGACTTATCATATGAATAGGAGCCATCACAAAACAAAACTAATGTAGCAGAGAAGATTGTTCTCAAACATCAAATTTGATTATGTGAAACATATAACTATTATTCTAGGATAAGAGTATGATTTCAATACCAGTGAATCCAAATGATTGAGCAGACACTCTAAAGTATCAATCTTAATGGAGAATATTTCATGTTATAGTCAATAAAGACCCAACTTATGGGATTAAGTTTGAAATAGTCAATAAAGACTATGAACGATATAATGACCCTATGTAACAAGAAGATGGGGCTGGCTAATACAGCTCCATATACTACAATATGCAGCTTGGTTTGGTTGTTACAACCTACAAATAGAATACATCATATTATACTGTTAATCTAGTGCCTACGCTACAAAGGCTACAATAAGATGCTAAGACCAGGTGTAAGCAACTTGTAAACATATGAAATCAAAGGCTTGTTTTTTAAAAAAAACCTCAAACAGGAAAAAAGCATTGACCAGTCTCCAATTTTAGGTGAATAGGTACGGAATTGTATATTTATCAGTCCACCATTATTAAAACTGAAAAAATGCCCAAAAGCAACTCATTAAAAACAGAAGAAACAACTTAATAAAAACAGAAAGAACAATGCTCAACTAGGAAGTTGATGATCAAACAACTTACAGTTGTCAAACCTTATGATTGTTTGGTAAAGTTGTTAACTCAAAAATATTTCCAAATGAGGAAAAGTACATAGTAGCCACAAAGATTTGAGCACAAAATACTTATCCACCCCCTTGGAGTACAGTAATTATTAGTCATGTAAAAATGTAGATAAACTTATAAAGAAAGTCAAATGGCATTTACACAATACTGAACTACATTCACAGCTTTACTCTAGTGTTTCTCTTTGAAAATTTTCTTCGCCACTCAATACTACCACAAATACTCATTATGATGATAATGCAATGTAACATATGGGATTTCATTTTGCTAACAAAGATATTCATTCAAAACAGTTTTTGCAAACAGGCTAGTGCCATACATATCAGAATCAAATCAAGAAAAAAAGAACTTGACAATTTCCTACAAAATGGCTAAGGGGATCAGTCTGAGTTCGATTCGCACAGTCTAACGTATTTCCTCAATACTATGTTTCTCTCATCCATTCCAACTTTTCTCTCTTATTTCCCCTATCCTTTCTCTCTAACTTTTCTTGTTTGGAACCAAACTATAAGGAAAAGGTAATATTGGCTACAACAGAACAACTTTCAACTATTGTTTCGAGTGCAATTCATGCTTCTAGTACATCAAAATGATCTCTCGTGTTGTCACATATTTCTATATGCATTAGTTATTTTTTAAATAGGTTCRAACATGTGACCTCAAGCGTGTGCATTAACACTTTTACCACTAGACGTGCTAAGAGAGCAACAAAGGACAAGGATGAAAATCAATGTAGAATCGGAAGAGAAGCTTTAACCACTTGAGGTCTTGAGTTATCCCTCACTCTCACAACACCCTTTCAATATTAATGATTATAAACACACATCAAATAAACATATAAATACACAAAATGATTCAACACATTTATATAAACAGCACATGAATCTTAACGAATTCACCAACTTTGACCTAGCTGTCCTCTACAGTTTACACCCGTTTAAGATCGTKGACTCGTGGTGTTTTCTCATTCATCCTATGTTGGTCCTGTTGCAGCCAATTTCAACTGAATTGCAATCATATATTCCTTTGGAAATTACTTTTTGTTAAAATTAAGTTGGGTCTTCTTGAGGCCAATTTAATCTAAGGTTCCATTTCGTAGAGCTAAAACATTTTCCATGAAAAGTGTTTTCCACAATTTTCCAATTTTACATTGTTTCTTGGGAGTAAAATTTCCATTACAAGGATATAAAACCATTTTCCATTTAAAATGAAAAGAAGATTATTTTCCTCCCATCACATATACACTCCTATCAGTACCTCCTTGCACCCTCCCTATTTTCCATCATATTTTTACAAGCAACCAAACAACAAAAATTTGTTTCCACGAAAATTGTTTTCACTTGAAAATGTTTTACACCCKACCTTTGGAAAAATACTTTTTATTAAAATTGTTTTCAAACCAACCATTCAAACCCTTGATTAAAAAGACAAAAGGCAAAGTAAAAAATAGAAATTTCCTCGACAATAACAGCCAATGAAGCACTTTTAGACCTCACAATCACAAAAATGAAAGCAAGAATAAAGAATCTCCACTACTCTAGCATCTCAAATGGAATCAAAGTGAGCACATGGTGAGAAATGAGAACTTTTTCCAATCAACGGTGCATATATAATAAGTTAAAATTCGAAGATCGCATTTGCAATAATAAACTACTATAACAAAGAAATTGCCACAAGTAGAAACCCTAATAGAATCAATTTGATTGGCTGAATTATATRAAGAAGACAAAACTGGGGAAAAAAAAGGGGGGGCACCTGCGGATATCTTTGCCGTAGGTTGATGATGAGGTCTTCCACTGAATTGAATTTTGCAGAAAGTTGCAAGACATTTTAGCCGGGGTCAACTGCTAGTGCTCAACTCAAGAACGATTTTCCTCTCTCGAATTCGTCTCATAATCTTTGTCTTGTGGTCTCGTAGAATTATTTGGGTCAAACTCASTAAAAATTATTCGACAGAGTCCTGTTATTATTCCTAAATTCAACCATAGGTCTACTATGTTCCCCGATCATATTTTTCGGAGGAATGTTAAAATGTTAAATGCAGCAACGGACTGCATGTTCAATGCAGCACACGTTTGTATACTAAAATTAATCAATGATACGATAAAATTACACTAAAATTGGAAAAAATGAATCAAGAATATGATAAAATCATATTATGATTTGTAAGAAAAAAAGACAATGTGGGCCCAGTTTTTTTGTCTTCACGTGACCACGTGGGATATGGCCAATTTATTTTGTCTTCACACTTACGCAAAATCACTATTTTACCCCTGTTTTGCAAAGATTCATGCAACACCAGGCTGCATGTATCATGACTCATATAATCATATTCCTCGTTATAGTCTCGGGTAAATGTTCATTACATTTGAAGATGAACATTTGCATTCGGAAATAAACATTTRAATATTGACATTTGCTTTTAAAAAATGAACATTTGCCGAATATGGTCCAGGACCATGGTAGAAATGCGTAAATTCAATAGCCGATGTGTTAATAGGCCTGATTTAGCCTTAATAAAACTAAAATAATGTTCGAGCATACGCTTGATTTTAAATAAAACAATCAAAGTTTTTTCCTTATAAGTGAAGTCCACTAACATGAACCAACAAAAAATGATTAATAAAATATAAAAAAAAAAAATTGTATTGAGGATTTGGACAACTAAAAATTGTTTAGCATATAAAAGTCGCTAACTTATAAAGAATCGTTAATTAAAAATCCTTCGAGTTCGTTTGGTATTGATGTGGGTTTTTATTGTTCTAAAGTCATATGAAATATAACATACGGAGTAAAAAAGATTATAATTATTCCTAGTTATAGAAAATGTGGTAATTTTTAAAACAGACAACAAAAAAGTCTAAATGACACTACAAGAAAAACTACATATAAAGGCAATCATAATTTGCATCTAAAATATGTATTTGTTGCCTCTAATGGTCTTTAGAAGCAATTTTCTCATTGCCTCTAATTACTCCGCGCTAATTATAGGTTGCCCCTAATACTAGCCTTTTGAGGCAGACAAGTTATGGTGCTACTAAAACCACTTTCATTTAGATGCAAACATAAGTTTGTTGTTAATTATTGGTTGCCCTAATGCAACTTTTTGAGGCACATAAGTTATAGTATTGGTAAAACATTAACATATAGAGGCAACCATTAGTCTGTCGCTAATTATATGTTGCCTCTAATGCCACCTTTTTGAGGCACTCAAGTTATATTGCTTAATAAAACATTTATGTTTAGATGCAAACCAAAACTCCATTGCTAATTATTAGTTGCCTCTAATGTAACCTTTTGGGACATACAAATATTGTTGCCAAACCACTAACAATTTGAGACAAACTATAAATCTTGATGCAAATTATAAATGAAAGCATCACTTCATTTGAGAAAATAAAAGAGATTTGGTACATATCAAATAAATTATTGCAATTTTCTATTACAATTACAATGACATTTTTTAATTACAATGTTATAGACATCTAATACAACCCTATTTAGAAGAATCACAATAATATATTCTTTATCTAGCCTGTTCTTCACTCGGGCAGTAGTAACAATAGAAAAAATCACAACAACAATAATGCACACAGCAGAAAGTCAGATGCAACAGCTTGGGAGCTCGGAAGCAGAGAACAGCACCAACTCAGGCTCGGACCGTCGGACATCAGCGTATCCCATTATCCATATCAGCCCAAAACATTATCTGCAATACATCAAACAACCCCATAATCAATATAAACCAAGCTAAAACTAAACCTAACATAAGCAAATAATATTTTAACTATTCTAACAAGATTTACTAAGATTTCAAAGTGAAAAATATGAGTTCTAAACCTTAAGAAGGAAATAAAAAGGCCACGATACAACATGGATACAAAATCAAGTTGACATGCAGTAGCAGGAAGCTGTTAAGAAATAGCAACATGTACAATCCATAATTCTCATCATAAGCAACGCAATGAGACAACTAGACAAGTAGAAATGCTTGAACTAATTAAATCAGAAACAACAATTGAAATTCATATTAAATAATAGAGAATTAAAATCAAATCATATACTCGTAGTAATTCAGAATTAAAATTCAAATCATCATGAAATCACAATCCTAATTACTCCAGAACTGAAATTCAGAACACTTACACTATTCAGACCTGTAAATTCAGATCATAACATTAATTCATTATTATTTACGTCTGCAACACAAACTAAAATACAGGACATAATAGTTATAATAAACCTGTAATTTTACCCCAAAAAATACATGACATGATAAGTTAATGAGTCCTAAAATACAAAATCAACTTGATAACCCGGAAAATCTCACACAATTTGAAGAGAAGAATTATCATAAATGAAGTAACAAAGAAATAAGGTATGTAGTCAATAAAATTGCAAAACTTAATAATTAACTCAAAGAAAAGCAAACAAAATCATAATTTAACAACAAATGGTTACCTAATTAGGCGAGAATTGGAAACCTTACTCGTGAATTAGAACTTTAGCGAATTGGGACTTTCTTGTGAATTAGGAAAGGATTTTCTTGGTAGGAATGGAGCTGCTTCTGGTTGTGAGTTGAAGGATATCAATTGAGGCCGCCTATGTGAGTTGACTATGTACATTAGGCCAAGGTGCAGTGCGTATGGGCAGCAGCATTATCAGGTGCACAACTGGCAGGGGCCTGCTTTGGTGCTTTAATTTCAAGGATAATTTTAGGCTTGAACTAGTATCAATCACAATACATTCTCTAGCCATGACAAACAAATATTTATTTAGATTTAGAATGCCAATTAAGTGGAATGTATATTTCCTTATAATCAAACTTCAATATTTCATAAACACAATGAAAGTGACAGGATATTGAACCAGATCAATGTGCTGAAGGTTCTGGATGTCAATTTTTCCTTACAGAAAAAGAGGAAAAAAAAAGAAAGAAAGAAGATCAATACATTCAACTCCTTGTATCTCTCTTTAAACACTTTTGCGTATCTTCAACTTTCTCATACATTTTCCTTCCATCTAACATGCCTTTTGTATCACTCCTTCCACATTTCTAACAAACCTCCTTCTATAACTTGAAATTAAATAAAATAATTATAATATTAGTGTTGGAAGACAAAGGAATTAATAGGCTGAATAAGTAGAGAAGTTCATGTCATTTGGCTCATCCACTCCTATTGAATCTTTTACCTGATTATTTTGATGCATTTGCTAATCAAATACACAAAAGATAACTTCTTCATAGGGGTCCAATTAAAAGGGAAACAAAAAGAATTCACCACATGAGATAGCGCACGTCTTCTCATACCATTCATTAAGCCTTTCAGGTCATGCTAAATTGAGCAAAATCAATATAAGAGGAGCCTAACAACACCAATCTAAATCGAAGAATGATTAAGATATATAAACAAAGAGCAAACATTTCAAGTCTTACTCCTTACCGCTAAGGCATGCGCAGTATGCGAGGCTCTTTGAGCAAACTAAACTAAACGAGTTTGGGTCCCAAACAGCAGCCGCAACATGCACCTAATTTAGAACAGAGACATGATGACAACAAAGGGATTTGGTTGCTCGCTGAAGTGCAGCAAACACTACACATTACAACTTCGCAGTGCCAAGCGAAACTATATATATACCTAATAACTTGCTTGTTTCTTAACCAAATTGACTCAACGTAGTTGCAAACATCTAAATTGATAAAGGAAGCAAAGCACTACTCAAATTCAAACAAAAAGCATACAAGAAAGCCCATTTAATTTCATACATAAATGGGTTCGAATTTCACTACAAAGACTGCAGAATTATGGATAAAAGTAAGTCAAGATTAGAAGAATACCTTTAATTTATAGAGTTGATTAGCACAAGATCTGAGGCAAGAAAAACAAGAAATCATAAGATGAAGGAGTTGCGTGCGATTCATAAATACCTAATTTCAGCAAAAGATCACAAATCAAATCAGTCAGACTCAAAATTACAATTATTCCATATAACACTAACAAATATAAATCAACAAAGCACTACAAACATAAGAACAGCACCAAATTTTCTAGCATCCATCTTAGCAACAACGTCATAGTGACTTCCATCATCGTTTCATTTCAGCGAGCAGCATCATCCAAATGATTTCATCAACGAATCAACATATTTCTTCTATGCTTCGACAATTCAATGATGTCGATCTTTAGACGCTTGAACGCAAATCACAATTGCTTAGAGTTTTTGCAGTTTTGATGAGACTAAATTTTTTGGGGACAAAATCATTGGTAGAGTTGAGGTTCTTCTTTTGGGAATTTTTTCTTTACAAAATCAGGTTAATTCTAAAAGTGATTGACACTAATTAGGTTTATTAGGCCCCTACAATTTTAACGACAAAAAAGTGTCGAGATCACACACCCTTTTTGATTTTTTTTCCCCGAAGTTTTAAAAGTTCGGAAAACAATGTTCAGGATAACAAGAATTTTCTAGAGTTGAAGCTTGAAGGAGGAAGATATAAAGAGAACAAGGTTTTCTGGCATACATATAATTGTTTTTAGAATTTCGTCCTTCTTTAGGCTATATAATGTATCTTTAACAAAAATGCAGTACCAAATATCATGATTATGGTAGAGAAAATGACTAAAAAATATTCTGACTTACACGAAAAATCCCACAAAATCAAGCTTAAAATCTTAGATCTTAAATTTCTGTAAAAAATGAATATTGAATCTCCCAGAAAATGAAACAAAAAAAATTCGAAAAATTAAATTGAGAAATAGAAGAAAGGAAAATGGAATAAAATGAAAAAAAGCAGAAAATCAAAAGGAAAAAGAAAAAAGAAAAAGAAGTACTCCAGTAGAATGACGGAAAAGAAACATTGAAGAAGAACCATAGATCCTACAAGAAGATGAACACAAGAAAAAGTAAAGTAAAAAAGAGACTTGGAAAACAAGGGCAAAGAAATCCAACAAAACACAAAAAATGAAGAAAAAAACGATCGAAACAAAGAATCCAAACCAAAAAACAATCGAAACGAAGAAAAAGACGAAATGAATTCCTAGAAAAATCAAAATAATCAGTACAAAAAAGCATGAACAGAACGAAAATTTTAAAACAACAAAACAAAGTTAACTCACATAGAAAAAACGGAGACAACACCGACAAAAAATGATTCTTGTGGAGGAGTTGTGTGTGTGAAAATGAAGGTTTATAACCATTTCTGAAGTATTTATCGTAGATTTGAGTGTAATTATTACAAATAATAAGAACAAAATGAAAAATTGATGGAGAATGATACAGTTATAGAAAGAATTTACAATTTGAGAGAATAGTGAAGACGTAGAGGTAGACCCATCCGATCCATCTTGGTGTATGAAAACCCGATAAATTGCAGATTTTAATTGGGTGATGGGTCGGGTCGGATACGGTGGAGATGCATCCATCCGTCATCCGACCCATCCACCCGATCCATCCGTTATTTTTATAAAAAAAATATGTTTTTATAAAATTTTCTACATTTTTTTCTTTTACTCTCTATTCCTACCACGTATCTCAACACAATAATAATAGGTTTCTTGGTAGTCGTATCTGGAAAACGCGATTTTATTGTTGTGAAATTAGAGCTTTATATTCTTAAACATGAAATCATAAAAAAAAGTGATCGAAAATTTCGACTATATTCCTGATAACCGATTGGCATATGGATTGAGATTACCACTGATCGAATAAGCTCTCTTGGGTATAGGTCAGCTAATCAATGTCGCCTCCTGCGATCCAACTCGAACTACCATGATACAATATTCAATAGCAACCATCACTAGCCTCGTTCATCGAATCGCCGAGTCGTCTGATGTCGTATCGCACTGCACCCTGTGCTAGACTGTAGTCGGCGCAAAGCAATCGAATATGTCGAGGTCGCTCACCATGCTCTGCTACTGTCTTCAGCATCAGAGGCAAGTCATTCGAGGTGGAGGTCGGATGTTTCGCGGATGGAGGCGGATTGAGCTCCACCCGACCCACCTCCGATCCCTTGTCAGGTCTATGAAGACGTGTTTGAAAACTACAAAAGTTGAGTAGTTTGGTGAAAGATCTAAATTTTAAGGTTAAAATTGTTATTTTACCACTTTTATTTTTATTTATCCATGTTTTTTGAATTACCACCTTGTTTCTAATTTTTTAAAAATTATCACCTTTACTTTGTTAATCATCAAAAATTCCCACCTATCAACCTTTTTTTTTTATCACATTTTCCTTTCCAATTAAGTTAATTTGATCTCACACTTTACTAATATCTTCTACTTTCTTCCACTCCCTCTCTCCTCCTAAGAGATGAGTTAGTGTGACCTCATTTAACTCTATAGTTAACCGAAAATGTGATAGAAAAAAACCTTAAGAGGTGGGAATTTTATAAAGATTAGCCAAGTAAAGGTGGTTCATTTATAAAAAATAAAAAACAAGATGGTAATTTCTAAAAACATGTAAAGTAAAAGTGGTAAAGTACAATTTAACCAAATTTTAAGAGGTTTTTTTTAAGTAATTTGCAAAATGGAAGGGGGTGAACGAAATTTTAAGGGACACCACCGCAGTCTACCCTTCCGTATATAAATAGAGATGAGTAAGAAAAAATAATGGGAAGAGAGTCGGGTAGCCGATTATAACTCTTTGGCTTTATTGCCAGAGAGGCATAATATGGAGTGCTCTTATTATATTTATTTTCAATTTAATTAAACCTTTATAATTATTTTCATCTTCTAGTAAATATTAAATAATTATGTTCATCTTTAAAAATAAATTCATATAAAAATTAAATTTATAGGATTACGGACTAATATATTCTCTATCTTACTATTAATATCATATTTTCAATGTAAAATATCAAACACAATATTAAACTACAAATTATATCGACTCATTCGTACAAAATTATTTTGCTTTCTATGAACTTATAAAGTATACGATAGCTTAGTGGTCACGACTCTTCGTGCATAAAAATTAATCCTAAAATGTAGCCATACTAGACAACAATTCATTTAACACTATAACTTAAACGTGGAAATAAACACAAACACCATGGGTTTTCTTGTTTTTCTAAGATACATAAGCCCAAGTGCTCCATATTTAATAATTTGTAGATCCAACTCTTTGAATTGTCATCAAAAGACAAAAGACAATATGAGATTGAGGGATAGCTCAAGTGGTTAGAGCTTTCCTCTTGATTCAAAACCAGTGACAATATTAAAGTCTCATTAATATATGTAACAATAAAGGTTACTGTAAACATAATGTTAAGTAATATGCCACAAAAATATTGTTTTTTAGTCAACTTTTTTTTAGCGATAATAAAAAGTATCTTAGAGGCAACTATAATATATGTGATAGATGTAAAAAAAGGTAGCTTTAGCGGCAACCACAATTTCATGTCACACAAATCAATGTCTTTAGATGCAACAAAAATCTATTGTGATGCTAAAAAATGGCTTTAGAACAATTAAATTCATGTGATGCTAAATAAATAGCTTTAGACAAACTTATTATCATTGCGATGCTAAATGATTCTTTAGAGACAATCAAATATATTTGACCCTAAAAATTTATGTTTTAGAGGCAACCATGTTTATGTATGCTAAAAGGGCTTTTTGGAGGCAACTTTGACTTTGGTTGCCTCAAGGAGTTGCCTCTGTATGTAATTTTTTGTAGTGTGAAAATTTGAATAAAGATACCAAACGGACCCTAATGCTAAAGAATAACAACTTATTTAATTTGTTTTTTTTCCCTCCCAAATTTCTCTCTCAAATCTCCCTAATTAACATTTGTATAAAAATTGTAAAAAAATAAAATAAAATAATTAAATGAATATGAGATGATCGATAATATAAATGTGCTTTTAAAAAAAAAATCAAGTATTGATTTTACGAGATTTTTAATACTTCATTTTGAAATCGAGCATTTGTTCAAAGATTATATCTATTACACTTTTAATTTCACTAGTTTTCCTACTTTGCATTATTTCTATTATAATTACATGTAATTTGTCTATGCAAATTTGAATGTGTATTGAAAACCGGGGAAAAAATACAAATCTAAAGGATGAAAATTTTCATCTTTTGATAACGGGGAAGGAGAAAAATAGCAACTAACCCAAAAGAAAACTTGTTATGTGCACAAGCTTCTACGTAAGATAATGGAGATACTTATAATAAGCAAATGAAAAGTGAAGGAACATGAAAGGCACAGAAGTAATGAAAAAATAAGAAAATTCAACAGTTACACAAACATGAAAAAATGACACAAAGTAATTGTGGAAGATAATTTAAGAGAAGCTAACAAACTTCCCTGAGCCTAACACAAGTCCACAAACAATGAGAGTATGATATACACAGGCTCGAGAGGTTCCATTTATAAAAGCAATTGTAATATAAGAGTGGTCCACCAGCTATATATTAGTTCATTATCTTCCATTTTTTAATGTGTCGCAGCAGTACGACTGGGATTATACGTCTTAACACATCTGCCTTTCACAATGTGAGCCACCTTTAAACTTACCACTTGAATAGGTCACATATTTCTTCGTTGGGCTTTCATCTGGAACTTTCAACATGAAAACAACAAACCGTACCCCTATACTGTCTAATCTTTCATTAATTATATTATTAGTCATTAATTATCTCTCTAATCTTTCAAGTGTGACACATGTGGAATACTATCAACAGAAGCTCAACAATCACTGGAACACGACAAGCAAGATAAACCAAAAGTATAAAATGACACATGTTTGACATATAAAGCTACACTTGTCGCACTTTGTAAAAGAGTTTAGGTCTAATTGATAGATGGAGAGTTGACATATGTCAAACTCAACTGCTTTTTTATATACTAGTAATAGATGAGTAATGTTTTATGCAGCTAGTGCAGATTATATATATATATTATATATATATATATATATTATATTATATATATATATATGACAAAATCACACTATGATAATATGATTAGATGAATCAAGGAAATGACAAATAATTAATGATAGGATATGATTAGAATGAATTGAGATATGATAAACTATACTAAGATTCGTGAAAAATGAACCCTAGGATATGGATAAAAGAATCGAGGATATGACAAAATCACACGTTCAAATCACATATGATTCGTAATAAAAAAAGTCAAACGAGCCCACCGTGAAATGACGAAAATACCCTTGGTGCAGCATTTTGGAATGCTGCACTAGGCAGCGTGTCGTTGCTCGTAATAATAGATATCTAAACTTAAATGATTTAAATTCATTTTAGTCAACATTTTTTTTTACATTTAAGCCCGAGCTAATTCGCTCATGACGTTTACCTTTCGGTTAATCATAAGGTCAACTATTTTTTTTCCTAGAAAAAATTGATGTAGATAATCTCAACTTTTCAACATATCTTCCTAAAATAATCCCAAATTCTGATTATTCATAATAATCTCAATTTTGAAAGGAGTCTTCCCAAAATTAGTCCGAACTCTTATTTTCTTATGCCAAAACAAATCAAAATGGAGATCAATAAAAGCAATAAAAATGACACTTTGTGATATTTTGATAGAACTACCCACAAATTGCAGGTTATTCTAAATAAATCAAAAGTTGGATAATATGAGAAAATGAGTTAAAGTTGGAATTATTCTTATCAATTTTTTTTGAGTGCTATAAAGCCATACTATCTATACTAATATTTAAAAACGATCCCCTAAAACATCATGTTGACACATGGCACCCTATATGCCATGTGTCCTTCCATCTTCTTCATTTATTTGCCATGCTGTCATTTTTTTTAATTTCTCATTAATGTCATACATTCTCAAATCTCACCTTTCTGCTACCCTTATAAAATTGCAATCAATAATTTGTTGATTTGTATACAATATTCATACGCATATATAAACATTTAGGCCGATTATAAAAAATCCTTACTTATAGTCATCGTGGCCATGCATATATTTTCTAAAAAAAACAATTATTGTGCTATCTTATTGATTGTTTATATATTTAGAATGTAGTACTACAGTTCGAGCTTGGGCTCGGTCAAAGCTCGACCGTTGGAATTCGGCTCGATTTCGGGCTCGGCTCGAAATAGCCGTAACAGGCTCGTTAATTATTTTATATTTAAAAAATAATATATGTGCATATATAAATACATAATAATAAATATCTTTCTTATTACATATGAGAAGGTTTAAACAATTGCTTTACATAAAAAAATACAGAACGAGAAAAATTTAAGAAGAAAATCAAAAGAAGACGATAGAACCAAGAATAATAATTAGCATAACTTGTGTTCCGTGAACAGTTCGTTAAAGGCTCGGTCAACGCTTTGTCAAAGCTCGGCTCGATAATTTTCAAGCTCGATTCAAGCTCGAAAAAACTTAAACGAACATGAGACGAACATAGCAAAGCTCGGTCTCGGTTCGATCGAAACCCCCTATATTGTACTAATGAATCACACATAACAATCACATTAATTTCTAATTTTTTAAAAATAATATACTATCCTATTCCTATATTTATAAAATGTATATATGAATCAAAATCACATTTTCATCATATTTATTTTTCTATTTTTTTCAAAAAAAAAATTCAATATTTTCACTTAGCCGTGCATTTTGCACGGGTCTCGACACTAGTTGTAAATTGATAGTGTGTTGAGGAAATGAGGAGTTGTAATAATGTTGCGCAAATATTGCATGTCACTTTCAACGTATGATGAGCCGCAAAGTTTGGAATAAATGATCTTCCTTAATTGGAATCTCCAAACTATCAACTTCGTGGCTGTCAAATTCCATTACATTCTACAAGTCCAAAGACAGCGCGCAAAGTACGTGTTTGGAAAAAAGGCTAAATTAACCAATTGTCAAGCTGCGACTTTGCGAGAGTATTAAGTAACTTTTTACTCGTTATTAATTCTAGAAAAATTTGTCCATAACTCCCATTAAAAAAGTCACCTTTGCGAATAACTGTCATCAATAAAAAATTTRTCCACAACAGTCACAAATCCTTTTTTTTTTGTTGACCACTGCCAAACGGTGTTTGACCACCTTCAAAAGGTATTTGACCACCGCCAAAAGGTATTTGACCACGGCCAAATGGTGTTTTCAGGCGTTGACCGGCCAAAGAGTGTTCCCAAAGGATGTTTCCGGCATTGATGGAGGTGTGGTTGAGGAAGGAGAAGGGTGAAAATAGGGTGATAATAGGGTGTGGTTCAGCTTCGGTGGTCGGTCAACACCAGAAACATCATTTGAAAGTGTTCAAACACCCTTTGGCGGTGGTCAAACATCATTTGGCAGTGGTCAACAAAGAAAAAGGAATTTGTGGCTGTTGTGGACAAATTTTTTTAATGATGACAGTTATTCGCAAAGCTTGCCTTTTTAGTGAGATTTTTGGACAAATTTTTTTAATTCTATTTCTAATTTTTTGAGCTCTTCACCTATGGTTATCCTTTTTCTTTCTCGGTCTTTGTCTCTTTCATCTATCTCCGTTCTCTCTAAATATTGTCTAAATTCACTAAATTAAAAATGTAACGAGTAAATAGTAAGAGGAAATAGTTATCAAACAACGATCCAAAATTGCTTCATTTTTCATTTTCTTCCATTAACTATCGTGAAATATGAGACTTTGTATTTTATATTTTTATTTTACAAAAAAAAGAACCTTTTGCCCACCTTCATCCTACAAGGCTACAATCCTATATACATACTTCCAGTGAGTGAGACTGACTTGAACTTGTGCCATTACGACAAATTAGTTCCTTTTACCATGTGCAATTGTGCATGTATGGTGTTCTGTCGAAAGACAAAGTTTTTAATACTTGTATAAATTTTCAAGGGTTATTGTC
>SNQN01003923.1:41528-56269 GCA_008642245.1 Bassia scoparia | reverse complement strand
AAAAAAAAAAAAAAGATGTTAGAAGATACTTCGTATTAAGATATATTGAGAAAATTTTCTGGCTTTACTTACTAATTCAAACCATTTGATGTTAGGTTTCGCAWCATTACAGGTTTAGGTTTCAGATTCATTTCATGTTAACTGAATTATGTGACTAAGCATGTTAGGTTATGTACATGTTAGTAGTGCTTGATTTGTACTAATTAGCATACAATTGAAAATGGAATTACAATTCATTACCAAGGTAGGTGAGAGTAGTCAAAGTGCAGTTGAAAGTCACTTTTGTTATATCATATGCTCCTATTTTCACTGGCTTATAGTGAAGAATGAGAGATGCAGGAGGATAAGTGAGGGTAGAAGTAAGTGATATGTAGTGGCCAAAGTTGACTAAGGCTTTGCTATTCCAAGGAGCTATATCTACTAGAATGCTCTTATTTTCACTTATAGGTCTTATAGCACCTCTGGTCATTATGTTATCAATCTATCTATAAAATAATAATAATAATAATAATAATAATAATAATAATAATAATAATAATAATAATAATAATAATTATTGTGAGTATGTTATTATTTGTTTAGTTTTAATCCACGTAACAAACTAATCTCTCACTAATATGACTTATAGGAAACATAACATGATGAAGAAATACAAGTATTTGAATGAGCTCAGTGACAAAACCGGAGACTACAAGGTGAAGGTCAGGGTTATTGAGAAATCTCGAGTGAAGCAGTCTCCTGGAAAGACAGCAAGACAACCTTTGGTTCTCCGCGATGAAAAGGTAAAGAGCTGGACATTTTTTGTTGAACAACAACCTTTGATTAATATGCTTCTATGTAGTATTTGTTTACGAGCTTACTCTAATCGGTCTCCTTGCATAGGAAATTATGGATCAAAAGAACTTTCTTGTATTTTCATAAGAGATACTAAAATGTATACTGCATTAAATTATTTGTCTAGAACCAAGTACTTTTGACAATGGGCTCTTATATTCTCTAATTCAAGAGGTATCTTATTTACAAATTCAAATGTAATTCTTTGACCACTATGTTCTATTTATTTACTGATTATCAATGGTAGATAAGATTGTACTAACGATTCAATATTATGCTGCAAATTAATTTTTATCGTGCGAGCAACAAGTTGTAATAGAAATGAAATGACTATAGATCCTTGTCTACATGGTTAGTTTAGAGGGTTTAAGATAAGCGCTTGTCTCGAATTGGGCTATCATCTGCTTCAGTGCATTAATCGCTTATTTTGTTAGATATTAAACTTTCTCGGAAGCATGGGACGCGCTGGGAATATTTTTTTCTCTCAACAACCCAGCACAGAAATCGCACACGAGGTGCAGGAAGGAAACAATCGACCGCTATTGGTTAATGGCAAGGACTAGACACATACAAGCAATCATAACTCGCCAGTGGGACACGGCTACAGGTAAAATAACCTTTGTTTTGCAGGTACAGCGAAAAGGTAACTCAGGGTCGCAAGGATACGTCTTGAGTCCATTAATTGCTCTCTCTATGGCGCCTTCAAGAATTACTGAATATCGAAATACTATATGTTACATACTTATTTCGGTGGTGTAGCGATTTAGAAATAAAAGGTTTCATGTTTTCTTACATTCAAGATTTATGTACTATGTACAATAAGTTAAGTGCTGTGTCTGTCTGTAGACTGAATCTATCGGATACATCGGTAATATCATGCCCGCATGCGCGTGCTCAATAGAAAATATGCATTGATCTGTATACCCAAATGAGTAATCTACGTTAGAATGAAAACTAAGATATTTGATTGACCCGCGATGCGTGCGTTGTCAGTTTTTGTCTTGCCTAGTATTCGTGTTTTAATAGACTTTCACAACTGGAAAATGTATGAACTTTAATTTAAATATTCATTAAACATCAGATCTTATTGGTAAATTTAAAACCTGAGGGATGAGATTAATTCACAGATATATAAAGAGTCTTATGCACGAAAGAATAAAATTTATATTAATTTTGTGCAATGAATATAGGTATTAGAATTGAAACTAGAAGAACTATAAGAAACATTTTTGTTTTCGGATTTTTTTGCGTTATCATGATTGGTATGGTTGTAAATATCTCGATAAATGTGTTATATTTGAATCACATAGTTAGCAACTTTCATTGTGTCAAGACTTATACTTCTATGTCATATTTTTGTAATTTAGGGTCATTCGAAGAGTCGTATTAAGCCTTCTCTATATTTATTCTAGCATCATTGCGTAAGTATTTATTATAGAGTATAGTGGTTTTCTAGAATTTTTTTTTTATCTACTAATTCGAATTTTTCATAAATGTAGAGCTAAATGGTGTTAGCATGGTTGATGTTTCAATTACATAGGGAGACACGCAGAATACGCGAAAATAAGTGCAATCTGTAGCATAGAGACAAACCCCTTACTGGTTGAGATAAATTAATCACGTGGGTATAACTTATTCTATAGAAATTATCTAGAAAGTACCTTAACTTTGAGGGAGGCAAGGTAATGTCGTTATGATGTTGTTTGATGGTCGATAATGAAGGAATCAGAATAAAAAATCGGTAGGATAGATTAAATAGAATTTGGATTGTTTTCGAGAGTTTTGTTGGAAAATATATATGTATGTATGCGCAATAGTGAATGGAGCTGTATGGATATTTAGTCGACTGAATAGTGTAGAGCGTATGTGTAATGTTATCAGTGCTGTATGATGTATGTGAATATATATATATATATAAGATATAGAGCTAGATTATATATTATATATATACACGTCATACCATATTCCTCCGCAGGTGTATAACGCATGATATATAATTGGCATTATAATATATATAGCAGTTTCCAAAATTTTTGTATTGAGCAAGTGTGCAGCGTATAATATTACGTACTATACTTATAATATATATTATGATGGGAATAGACGTAGATGATACGACTCTTACTGCTGGATAATAACACTGCAGTACTTTTAAGGTGTACAGACTCGTCATGCTAAAATTTGTAGGTCTCTGGACCGTAGTAGCGGGGTTCCTGCTTCCTCGTTATGGCTCGTGCTATAAATAACCATTTGGAGATGGACGGTACTTGATTTGTCACACTTGCTTCAAGGTATTTCGAACATGGCTGGGACTACTTCGTGACTCATATACTGCAAAGTCTATATTAAAGCCAGGGGGGGGCAGCAGAACGTAATCAAATTTTCATTATTATAAGGCACAGCAATATCTCAGAGGGGGCGTTAGCCTACATAGAAGTATTCCCTCCCTCTGTAAAGCGACACATTACCGTATCATTTAGAATTCAGAAGAGCTCGATTTCTTCTTTCGACCATATCAACAAGACGATTTAATTATAAGGAGGTTATCTTATTAGACAAAGAAGTATAACTCACTCATTCAAACAAAAACTATTCTCTAAAAAATCATTTCTCATTTTTATTAGACTATATATTGTTTAATCTAGTTACTCTAACTTATATCTTCATGAAATTAAACATTGTATGATATAGAATGTTTCATTAATTCAAATTTTGTAATCACAACTATATAGTAACATGGTGAAATCACTCAACTTTGTATACAAAATTTGCTCAGTCCTTATGTGATAATATCATAGTATTGGAAATTTTACTTTATAATGTTTGTCATAATATTCTTACTCTAATTTTCAATACGGTTTTATTAGGGATTTCTTCTCAGCTTATGTAGATCGAGATTAATTCATTATATCGATGAAACAAAATCATTTTATTTGGATAATGTTTAGTGCTTATATTAACTAGAAGACTTCAAATACTGAGGGCATTTGTTTGTTTTGCGCATCGCAATTAGCAAATTTCTCAATCTGATGGGCAGTGATCCTTTGTAGTTTTAATTGACGCTTGTAATTTGGTATGTATTTGCAAGATAACAATGGTGAACTGAGTAGGAACACACATGCGGCGACGGTAACGTAGACTAAATTTTCAATAAAAACAAACAAATACTTATGGTTTAGTGGGTGTATATATTAGTGTAGAGTCAACACCCATGATCTTCAATTTTACTGGCATGAGTATTTGTTGTGCTCAACATAGTGGTGATTTTTAATCCTTTAACTAGTAAAGAGCTAATTTAAACTGCATGAAGTGCTTGGCAAACTCATCTTGTCTGATTAATCTCGAACATCGAGTTGGTTTGAGAAAGTTTATCAACATAATTAACATAGAGTTGGAATACACCCGAAACTTTCAAATTCAATAGGTAAATCCATGTTCGAGATTGGTAAAGTGTGTGTCGCGCTTAATATCTTTCATTATTTTAGTATAGGAATATATATCTTTCATTGTTTTTATTTATTTACACTCATTAAGTAAAGAAGACGAATTCCATTAAGGTGCTCAGATCAATTTAACACTACGATGTCATATTTAGGTGCAATGGCGGGACCACATATAACATTGTTAGTTGATGTAATATAAAAAAATCTCATGCTCAAATTTACCATCGGCAGCACCTATAAGGATCAAATTTATAATCAATATTCATTGAGAATACTCTATAATATCGGGTCACATATCGCTTAACTGGGTCTGGGCAGATCTTACCAGTTACTTGGTATAGCAAGGGTATAGTCTCAAGTTTACCTTTTCATTATAGAACATGACTACATGATTATGTTAGAGAGTTAAGTATGTTTACTATATATTTGATATGGGAGGAACAATTATGGGGAAAAAACTTGAGTGTGGTTTTACATTTATTAATTCAACGTAACGTATTTGGTTCCACACTTCAGTTTCGATTGGTGGCGAGAAAGTTACAAGAATTCGCTACGCAGCATCTTAATATTATTGCTTCTTCAGTACATACATTGTATGATTTAGGGATTGAGCGGAATCCTTTGTGTAGTCATACTTAGGGGTCTTGTGTTTAAATTTCCTCTCACGCTCTCGCTCTCTCTCTCCTTCTCTATTTTCTCTCCTTTTCTTGATTATCTCGAATTTTTGCTCTCGTCTGCACACTTTCCTAGATTATGGCTATACAATGTGCTTGACTTACATGTTACTTACTCACCCCATCTTCACTATAACTATATAAATTAGATCTATATGTATGAGGGTGAGCCACTAGGGTAGAATATAGAAGACTATGACTAATATAGTAAATTTCCCTTCTCTTATCTATTCAAATTAGATCTAGAATGACGAGTCAAGACCAGTATTACTTATCTTCATGAGCCACTAGTAGTATGTCATTAATCTAGTTTTCAGAGGGCCTTCATTTTAAATCGAATCATACTATAGGAAACCGTAGTTATCATGGAAAGCACAGATATCCTTTTGGATGTATACTAAATTTTAAAAATCTTGTTAAGCCGCGTTCTGAGTAAGGCATATGCAAGTCTCGAGTAAACTGAAGGCTAACAGAGTTAAATACTCACAGATTACATCTCATAGGTAAATGAGTTCAGGAATATTTTGTTAGTATATCAGGACCATTTAGGGTGGTCTCGAGATAACCTTGTTGTGTCATACTATAGCTATAGGCTCGTAATAGACTTTTCTTCTCATATTCTATCTCTTCTATTGTCTTAATATTGGGTGTATATATAAGTTGAAGGCTACATTTTTTCCTATTGGTCTATGATAGTAATTGAAAATAATGGTGTAGCATATAAGAACAACTACTATGAATAATAGTTTCAATAAAGTGTTATATATAATGAGTAACTCCAGATTTAAGGTATCTCCTACTACATTGAATATCATATATTTTATACAGAGTGTATATATATCGTAGGTATATACCATATCCTAATAATAGGATATTGCATTGGGTGAGAGGAAGGTAGTGGGTCACCAATGGTGGAATTGCTCACTCTTTTCTTAGGATGGGGTCGGGGTAGTAAGCATTACTATAGTGTGCGCATTATATCTCATAGTTTCTAAGACGGCCTATTAAGTTTTCATGGTTCTACATTTTTTACTTTTCATGTTCTACCCTTAGTTTATGTTCTATCAATTTAGTTTTCAAGGTTCTGGCAATTTTTGTTATTATGTTCCTAGAAATTGTAGTGGTTCGTCGTTCTAACAACTTTTATCCTTCATGTTCTACTACGTTGTATGACTTTCTCCTCTCTCCTTGAGCCCAACCAACTTATCCAAAACCAACGGACATTGAAACACACACCACCACTGCTACACAAGCGCCCGCCATCACACGGTTAACAACAGCGACATCAACCATACTAGCGGCACCCAAAGCAATCGGGACACCCACTTGACCTTCACCCACACCGCCAACCTCACCTCACTCGATCCCTCTACACAACGTGCGTCAAAACAAACGCCTAGCAATGATGTCGCTCTTCGGCCGGTATAGGACGCTGTGGAGAAGTAGGATCTCGCTCAGGACTGGCTGGGACTGGGAATGCGGCGATAAGTCGGCGGGCGATTGATGAGGGTTGGGCTTAACCCGAGTGTCAGAAGCTCAGAGCCTGGCAGGAGATCGAGGCAGTTTGCCAAGCGACTAGTGCGGGACATCAGAGCCAGGTGCTGCTAATGCCATCGTGAGCACTCTTAGGGTTGTGATGGTGAGCACCAGAAGGCAATTTACTCTCGCATGGTGGTTAGTGCGAGACTTCGCATCAGATTGTTGTTATTCTTAAATGCACCAAAATGGTTGCGGAATTTGCTAAGAGTTAGGGAATTCTTTGCAATAACGTGGAAGGGATGTACATGATAGGTGGCTTGGTGGTGGTTTGATGTTGCGGGTGTGTTTGCGTGGTGAGTGGTCGCGGTGGCAGATTAGAGTGGCTGAGTTCAGTTGAGGAGACAGTGGTGCGAAGATGGGAGGACGAGAGAGAAGGGGTGGCGGGTTCGGTGGAGTGTGGATTGGTGGATCAGCGTGTGGTGGGTGAGTCGTTGGATTGTGGGTGATTGTTGGTGCTGAATAGTGTGTGGAGCGTGGTGTTGTCAAAGTCGCGAGTCTCGTACGATAAGTGGGTGGTGGGAAGTGGTGGTCGGGGTGGCCATGATCGCGTATTTAAGGAAGGAGAGGGGCAGATGGAGGAGATAAAAGGTTGGTTGAGAAAGGCAGAGAAGAGGTGTGAAAGAGAATAAAGTGGGGAAAAGAAAAAATCATTATTAAAATAATGGAACGTTGGGATGATGGTAATAGTTTAGGCTTAGATCTTGTTGTGGCTCGGATTCAGTTTTTACTAAGGTTACTCATTAATATCATATATTATATTTAATACTTCATGACACATGGCAACTGAATTTGTAGAAAGTTAATATTTCATCAATGGAATAGTAGCCATTCACTCATAAATGCCAATACTCGATCAATTCAACTCATCCTCCACACTGACGAAAGTATACTCTCTGAGCGCAACTACTTCTTATCTCCGGTTGCTTTCACAATTATTCATCTGCAAGAGATCATTCACTTTTTAGCCCCTACTCTCATATTCAGTCCATCTCACGTGATTTATTCCACGCTTTTTCTATCCTTACTCCTCCCTTGGCTGCTACTTCCACTCTTCAATGGCGTTCTCCTTATCCTTTCTTTCCGTTTTCATCTTTCAACAAAATCCCCTCCTTGGCTTAGCGTTTTTCATTGCCCTCTGAGCCGTTGCCTTGCTTCAGCCGTTCTTTCTTTCGCCTCCCTCGAGCGTTTGCGCCTTCAGCGTTTCTTCTTTGCTCCCTCGACGTTTGCCTTCTCCAATTAATTCACCAGTTTCTGCGCGGTTCATGGCAAAGTTTGGAACAGCTTCACTCGAATTTATGCGCGAATCATCGGGCAAGCTCGGAAAAGTAGATCTAAGGATTGATGCTCCTCTTACTGTAAGTTTGATTTGAATTTCTAGGGTTCATTGAGAAGTTGTTTTGTGTAATTGTCTGAGTTTTTAATTCCATCTTCATTTTCTCTTAGTGGGTGTTTTGTCGATTGAAGGTGGAAAATTAGGAGGTTTGGTCGAATTCAGAGTGGAAAATTAGGGGGATTCTGGTCATTGAAGTTGAAAAACTACAATATGAATTGTTAGTTATTTTTTTTGTCGTTGTCTTATTGTTATTTTTTTTTTTTTTTTTTTTTTTTTTTTTTTTTTTGTTTTTTTTTTTTTTTTTGTCGATTTAGGCCCTAAAACAATTGTATTCTTGAATTGTATGCTTATCAAGCGAGCAAGTAAGAACGTTCGAATCATTTTTTGGATTGTTATCTGCAAGTTTCACTTGACAATAGCTTAAACTACTTGAGGGCCTATTTTTTTTGCAAATTCACACATAATCTCTGCTGCAGTCACTCTGAAGTTAGCTAAGGTGTGATCCAGGATACTGTCATTCTGTGCATATTTTGCAGTAGTGGGCACAACTGATTTCATTAACTTAAAATTTTTCTATAAAGAAGAAAAGAACAATTTTTCGCTAATATGTAGCTGGAATCGCTATTAGACTTTAGATCAATTGATTACTCTCTAATTAAGTAAATTGTACAGTAGTTGTTATACACAAAGTAGAAATAAACTGTGTCCATATAGCTCATAAATAAGCAGTTGTTGCGTTATTTGTGTTTTACTGTTCACCACATGACATTGATCGAGTATTCAGCCAGTTGAAGGATAGATGTGAACACGTTAATAAGTGCTTCTTTTAAGATTGTTTTTGTGTTTTTCTTGTTCTTATAAGATTATGTTTAGTTTAATGTTAGTGTTAGTGTTTGTGTTGGTGCATGTGTTTAATTATTATTATTTTATTATTATTATATATTATTATTATATTATTATTATTATTATTATTATTATTATTATTATTATTATTATTATTATTATATATTATGTTTTCCTTATTTTAATTGTTAATTATTCTTATTGTTGTTGTTTATTATATGTTTTAAAACTCCCTTGACTGAATTTTTCCGCCTAATCAAGAACCTCATGGTCCACAATACCTTTATTCGAGTTTCCTGAACATTTCACATGGGATTCACAAGCAAAGAAATGGAAGGATAAAAAAGAGGTGTAAGCATCGGAAGGCTCATTTTGTTAGTCCATCAGATGACAAGAGATTTTATCTCGAATCTTGCTTGCGCATGTGTGGTCCTAACTTTCAGCGATTTAAAACGTGGATGGATATGAGTGTGCTACTTTCCAGAAGCGGCTCTAAAAGAGGGCTCATTGAACGGTGTGATGCAATGAACGATGTTTAGATGAGGCAGTTGAGGTGCAAATGCACAAGCGCTCCGCCAGCTTTTCGACAATCCTATTATTCAATAGGCCAGCCACCCAAGGGTTTGTGGGATAAGTATATTTGCACTCTCCGAAGATTTTAGACACCGATCCAAGATCATGAAGCCAATTTTTCGTGAAACTCTCTGTGTATTGAGAAAGCCTGGAGCAAATGGGCAAACACTCGCTAGTTTGACCTGGAGCATTTACATTGCTCAGAACCCTGAGCTTCTAGAATAGTACGCGACATTCAAGTGTCATAATGTCATATTCCTGAAAAATGCATTCGGGCTCGTAAGAACTCAATTTTGGACAGAAGATAGCATATAAGAGCATTGTCCGTTGTGTTAAGGATAACAAACCGGCTTATTTTTTATTGATGGGCCGGAGGCACCGGTAAGACATTTTATATGGTGCATTTATGCAAGGTTCGTTCTTGGTAAAATTGTCCTGCCACTGCTATCTGGTATAGCTGCTGCAAATCTTTCCCATGGTCGTACTGCTTATTCAAGGTTCAAGCTCCCACTAGACCATAATGTCTCAATTACATGTGACGTACAAAACAAGGTGCGTTGGCATCGCTTCTCAAGGAGACTTCTCTAATTATTTGGGATGAAGCCAATGGCCAACAAGCAAATGTCATGCTCTTGATCTACTTCTAAGGGACGTGGCTGATGTAGATTTGCCATCGGTGGAAAGGTGATTGTGTTGGTGGTGACTTCAGCAAGTCCTTCAGTAGTAACACGCAAACGCAGCATGAAGCTGTTTGAAGTGCTGTCTCCTCGCATTTATGGCCCAAATTTACCCGGTTTAGTCTCCATGAAATATGCGGGCTCGTGAGGATCCAGCTTTCGCATCTTTTTGCTATCCCTTGGAAGGCGAGCTGCAAGAGAATGAGAATGCCTGGTCGTGTGGCCAATGATATCGTATGCCTATTGATGATGACTGTGATCTAATGGAAATGCTTCTGCGTGCAGTTTACCCAGAAATGAATGATTCTGCTTTGACAGTTCAATATTCAATGATGGGCCATCTTAAAAAAAATGATGAGGTTGACACATTAATAGTTATTTCATATTGTGATTTGATGGGATGAAGTATTAACAAAAGCTTTGACGCTATTATAGATGATATTGCAACATCTACCACAAGAGTTCCTCATACTCTGTGTCCAGGTGGATGAGCCACATGAACTCGTTTTGAAAAAGGGATGTCTGTAATCTTACTACGGAACATGGACCCAGAATGGATTATGCAATGGAACTCGGCTTACATGTAAGCGATTCTTCCGAATCTTATCTTGTGTGAAGTTGCAACTGGATTGAGAAGGGCAAGAAGTGCTTCTTCCAAGAATCAATCTCTCCCTCCGCATCTGCACATTATCCATTCCAGTTCCAAGGAAGCAATTTCCATCAAACTTAGCTTTGCAATGACAATAAAAAAGCACAAGGTCAGACCTAAATGAAGTGGGCATTTACCTGAGACAGCTTGCTATTGCATGGGCAGCTCTATGTTGTCTCTCACGTGCAGCCAAGCTTCTAAGGTCAGGGTCAATCTAAGCCGTTTAACACATTTGTGCTCATTTGTGAGGAACCTATCTCCTACGAAGTACTACAACCAGGAATTCTGGGTTCCCGTCCATACTCAGGTATGTTTGCGAATTTACTGACTTATTTTCCTTATGACTCTGTTTACACTTACCTATGGTCTGGTTGCATGATGCAATGATTTGCCTTGGTGTTTTTTGGCACAGCTAAATGAGTGCCTTTAGTCATTTAAATATCTAAACTGCATTCAAGATGCTACTTAGCTTCCATACTATTTTTTTTGCAGGATTTGGGCAACTAGGATTCATGTTCTGTGAAAGGTAGATGTATGGGCTCGTGTTACTTGCAAGTGAAATTTTTTGAAGGATTCTTATGAGGCACTGGATATGTGCCATTGTAGTGTTGGTATAATCGTGCTTAGTATGAGCAGTAAGCTACTGAGAATATTATTAGTTATAGCTATTAGTGTTATAGTTTTGGAACAAATAAATGTGCAGAATTGAAGTCATTATCTTGGTAAACTGTAAGTGTTTTTGCTTTTGAATCAAAGAAGATGATGAAATTCTCGTTATGATTAAGCACTGACGATTATTTGAATATTCATATAAGTAGAGAATCAGATGCTATAAACAAAAATAAATAACAAATCTACAATAATTAGAGTCTAAATAATGAATTCAAACAAGATCAATATGACAAAACTATATTCATATTGCTTTCATTAGATGAGCTCTTTTCGTAGTGTAGTGTGGAGCTCACTATGCATAAAACAGACTCAGTGGAAAAGGTACTGCAAGTTTTATGTAATTCAAGGCTTCAGGTACTTTTCATCCCATTGCTTTTTGAAAGTTTGAGTTCAAAATATACATGCATGATGCCATTCTCAGTGTTGTTAAAGGGATTCAATTCAGAATTTAGAATTTAAAAAACGGTTTTTTTATGCAAAAAAACCAAAAACTTCAGCTTCATAATTCTTCCCCATTAATAATTAGACAATAAATTAAAAATTAAATTAAATTAAATTGTCAGTGATTCGATCATCGCTTCCTTCAACATATTTTCATTGCTGCTCACTTTCAACTCAAGGTATTAACTATTCATGTCAATTTCCCCACATTATGTTCCTCAATTCTGTTTAATTTGCTCTACTTATGTTCTTCAACTTTTCTTTAACTTGTATTACTCTCTTGTAATTGCAAGTTAGCCCATTTTAAGTCATACCCATCTCAAAATTGCTGCATTTTTTTATAATTTGATTAGATATTTTTCATAATTTGTGTGTAACTGCTTTTTAGCTTCTGTTTTTTGATAAGATATTTTTCTGGGCATTTTAGAATTGTCTTTACTCTTTAATTTAGGTGTTTTTGTAATCACTAATGTAATAATTGAGATGCATTAGTTTGCTTATTTGCTGATATGTAATTATTGATTATTTGATTAATGTTGATTTTTTAGGAGGAAGCCTGAAAATTTAGTAGTGAGATGCTCATTGAAGCCCAACTTCAGTAAAATGCATTACAAAACATATGTTATCTGGGCTGTTAGCTTCTTGCATAGTCTTCTCTCAAGCAAGTTGGTTAGTATCTTCATTCTGTATTGTTTGTTTCTGTTTACTTGCAATTTTTTTGGTTTGACTTGCAATTTTATGTTTACAATATAGTCAAGAAAGTATAGTTATATGACTGTATGAGTATCTGAATTGTTGTTGTAATCGAGGCTTGGAGTTGTAATCTTGTGATCGGGCAAGCATTGAGTAAGCAAGGAAACAAGTAAAATGTGTTGTTTTCTTATTTATGAAAATTTCATGTTGTTTGGGTTATGCATTGTTTAGTTACGAGGCTAAATTCAGTTTGTTGATTGATGAGCCTTTATCTTAACTATACCATGTCTGCTTGTTTTTAGAAGCCACTAATATTTAATAAGTAGGAGTTAGTCCAAATTTAAGTGATAATTGAAAACAGGCTATATTACTAAATGGTTTCGAAAATTACAAGTGTAGCTTAGCAGCTTAGAATAACATAAATAATATGGATATTATAGAAGGGAAAAGGCAATAAATGCACTACTTCTTAAAGTATTTTATGCTTTCCAGAAAATCTGGAAAAGATGGTACTTCCAGATTTTGTGTAATATTTAGGACTGGTTTTAAGAAACCATTTAACTGAGTGAGCTGACTCTACTGTTTGAGCCTTACCTCTTATTTAACTTTTGTGACCCTAGAGAAACTTGTCTCTCCACAACCAACAAAAGTACTTATATTAAAATTACAGTTTTGCCCTCCTATTCACTTACTCAGTTACTCTGTGTGTATATGTTAGTGTATCTAGAGTTTGCTGACCACTATATAGTCTTCTTCTTCTTCTTACATGTAGAGAGATAAAGTGTGTTAAGGATCTCAGCAAGGGAAAGAAAATTCCAAAGAGGAAGCTAAGGATATCCAGAGAAAACAACATTCAGAGTAAGTTTCCTTTACTGAATAATTCATTTTATCTTGCTCTTTGCTTCTAAATTTTAATGTATGTTTCTCTCCTTGCATATAAATATCCACTCCTCTACTTAAAATACATCTTTGGCTAAGTAAAATTAACCTATGAAAGTTTAAATTTATTGTTGTCACCTTTACTTTGAAACATCATTACAATGAGATTTCATGTTTAAATCATAATATAGTGTAAAGTTTCTCTAATTCAATGAGATAAGTATGAGATCTAATATTACACTCTTAAAAGATACCAAGAGCTATTAGGATATATTTGTTGCTTGTATCTTTGGCTAGGATAGTTACCAGTGCAAGTGTATATCTATTGTTTGTTATCTTTGTTTTGAGAAATCATTGATATGAGATTTCATATTCAAATCATAAATTATGTAGAGTTCTATAGCATTGTGCATCGTTCAGAATATTAAGAGATATTGAAATGTGTGTGCTTTAACTTGCTGATTCAAAAAAAAAAAAGATGTTAGAAGATACTTCGTATTAGAATATATTGAGAAAATTTTCTGGCTTTACTTACTAATTCAACCATTTGATGTTAGTTTCGCATCATTACAGGTTTAGGTTTCAGATTCATTTCATGTTAACTGAATTATGTGACTAAGCATGTTAGGTTCTGTCATGTTAGTAGTGCTTGATTTGTACTAATTAGCATACAATTGAAAATGGAATTACAATTCATTACCAAGGCTAGGTGAGAGTAGTCAAAGTGCAGTTGAAAGTCACTTTTGTTACTTTCTATTCATATGCATTATAAGTAAATCTTGATCCATTAATAATTATGTCTGGTGATTCGGTAGTCATTTTAACATGTAATTTAGATAGAACTGATGATGAGACTGACCTGAGCGTGACAGATGCTCTATTCACTGGCTTATAGTGAAGAATGAGAGATGCAGAGGATAAGTGAGGTAGAAGTGTAGCTCTGTAAGTGATATGTAGTGGCCAAAGTTGACTAAGGCTTTGCTATTCAAGGGCTATATCTACTAGAATGCTCTATTTTCACTTATAGGTCTTATGCACCTCTGGTCATTATGTATCAATTTTATTATATATAATATAATAATAATATATATATATATATATAATAATTTTGTTAGTATGTTATTATTTGTTTAGTTTTAATCCATGTAACAACTAATCTCTCACTAATATGACTTATAGGAAACTAACATGACGAAGAAATACAAGTATTTGAATGAGCTCAGTGACAAAACCGGAGACTACAAGGTGAAGGTCAGGGTTATTGAGAAATCTCGAGTGAAGCAGTCTCTGGAAAGACAGCAAGACAACCTTTGGTTCTCCGCGATGAAAAGGTAAAGAGCTGGACATTTTTTGTTGAACAACAACCTTTGATTAATATGCTTCTATGTAGTATTTGTTTAGAGCTTACTCTAATCGGTCTCCTTGAATAGGGAAACAATGCGTGAATACTTCGGGATGACATCGGACCTTTGACAGGCTATCGGATAGTGT